>MU826858.1:397273-468807 GCA_029204205.1 Desmophyllum pertusum
AGTCATATAAATGCCACAAGAATCTTGATATCCAATAAAATTGGATATGAACATCACTAGTGATGTTCATATGAAGATCACTAGTGATCTTCATCTGTCATTTAATTGGATATCAAAGATTCATGCACGTGACGAACTTTCCCGCCACATGGTCTTCACCGGGTATCAAACCTCATACACGTGACGAAATGCGTGGCTTCTCATAGGTTAATTAGCTCATGAATGATTAATGACTTTGAGAAGTATTGTGCGCGCGCTGAATACTCTAGGATACTATGGAGTCATGATCACGTATTCCAGACTAGAATACGCCAGGATATTTTTGATTTTTGATTTTTGATTTTTGATTTTCCGCTCTTAACTAGTCTGTTCACAGGCTACGAAAGCGACAAAAGGTTAAAAAACGAGGCCGTAGTGATATATACTCGCGGTAAACACTGATCATTTACTTGTTCAGTGTTTATGAAAGTCATGGCCTAAACCGGATTTAAACTGGATTTGATACACCACTAAACTACGTTATTCCTAGTCCTACACTTACAATTCATGTCTGGTCCACGTGTATTTTTAGAGTACTAAGAAGAATTCTTTGATTCGGCATTCTGTTTAAAGAGTCTCCTTCGATCTAGGTATTTTTAGGATAAAAGGAACAATGATGACTCGTGTGCCTTACATGTCAGGCACGTGTGTCGCACATGCCTGGTTCACAGCTGGCTCGCGTATTTGTTCAGCACTCCAAAGTCTTGGTGGATAAGATTGAGAATTAGAGTTCACAAAACTAAAACGCAGTACTTGAATCAACACTATATGTAGTTAATGCTGAATGGCTGGGAAAAAATAAGAAGGTCTTCCTAGCTACGTCACGGAGTTGACGGAGCTAGCTCTAGGCTAATTCATTGTTTAATTCAACTCTGCCCCCTACTTTTTCTACAAGAAGACAGTGTCTCAAGATTGAATTGGAGCATGGGGAGGATTGAGTGTCTGCTGACGGGCAGAGATGGAAATGTGCGCGCTGCAGAAGTGCAGCTGTAGATTAAGGCGAAAAGGCAGTTACATTCAGAAGACCATTACAGAAGCTGTTCCCCATTGAGCTTAGTGGTAGGAGGCACGATATGTCTGCTGTAACTATCACATTAGTGGAGCATGCAGAACACGAGAACTGAACTTTGAGTCAGAAACTTTCAATATTTATTTTCGTTTGAACTGCAACAAGAAGTTTAGTTTCCGTTTCCGTTTCCGTTTCCGTTTCCGTTTCCGTTTCCGTTTTATTTTATTTGTTGTTATATTTTTAGTTGATCCACACATCCCTTGTCAATCAAGGGGTGAGTGTGTCCCAAATTTGGAAGTCACGTGATTTTATTTTTTGAGTCGAGTAGACTTCGTGGGTAGAATTCGAGTATAGATTCAAGTGTATTTTAGCAGATAAGAACCATAATATATTCATTTATTTAGTAAACAACACAAAACAATGACCCTGGCCAGGGCTCGAGCCCAGCCTGCTCGATTCAGAGTGCAACGCGCTAATCATCATGCCACCACGACTTCCGAAGCAACCAACGTCATGTATTTCGGCTTTGTAAACAATCATATTACTTTATAAACTAGCAGTAATTAAGAGAGTGCGTTCGATAGGTTAGGTACGGGTCGCACTACAGCCAATTTTGTAAAAAAATGTTGTAATTTTGGCGAGAAAATTGGCAAAAATTCGCAAGTGCCAAATTTTGGTGGCGGACGCACTCAAACCAAGATGTGTTTTCCAAAACTCTCCTGATTGATGTCAATGTCAACTTAAACGGCTTGGGACCAGGTTTCGTACTTCGCTTTCTTGGTTTTCGTCGTTTTCTTGCTGCTGGCTTCAATTGCAATCGAAGGAGATTGTCTTGAACTTGAGACGAATTGTTTTCCAAATTGCCGCCGGTAAATTTGGTTTCGATCAGACCCATTGTAGTCAAAGACATTCGCGGCGTAATATCGATGTTCGTGTTCTTCGTTTTCGTCGAAATAATTAATAAAAGAGTCAGATGAACCGGGTAAAAAAATATTTTGTCCAGTTAATTGCACGCGCTAAACAGCGAATCTTAATTATCAAGACTGATAGCATCTTGCGTGAATGACAGTTTAATGGCTAAAACGGGCTAAAATAACAAAATTGTGTGATTTTCAAATATTTGGTCGGCTCCAGTGCAATACTTCGGCTTCTTTGAAGATTGGCGAAAATTTGGCAATTCGCAAAAAAATTAGCAAAAAATTGAAACTGGGGGTCGCACTGTATTTTAGGATTTTTATGTTACGTGTTGACAGATTTGATACTTTAATAAACAAAATTGGTCAATCGCTGTAGTGCGACCTGTACCTTAATCTCAAACAGAGGATGGTTCTCAAGTGGTCACGAACGAACTTAGAACGTTTGCTTTCTGCTGATCAATATGAAACCTGTTTGCCTTGGCAATATGATTGGCTTGATATATTCTTTTTATTGAGAATTGTGCCAAGGAAGTATATTTTGAAACGGTGGAATGATATTCCTGAATAAATATATACATTTAGGTTGAGTTAACCATTTGTCAATTGCAAGTGCCCCCCCCCCCCCCCCACCCCCTCTACCCCCTCCCCCCTTCAGTCTGTTTGCTTTGCTTCATGTGGTTGAAAGATAATTGAAAGTGAAGGCTGGGAGATAGCCATCCCAATAAATAACACTAATGAATACATTAAATTATGGAAGCACAAATTGCAACAGTGACATTTATTGAAATTTCTTGAAAATAATTCAAAACGGTATTTAGCCTGAGATCAAGCTCCGAGAGAAATCGCCGAGAGCGAACTGTGACGGGAACGAGTACCATCATCACGCTAATAGCTGACCAATTTTTTTTTAAATATGAAAGAGCATTTTAGGAATATTCCGCTAAATGTAAATTATGCGCTTCGATCGTGTTCTGTGGTGCCTAACTGCAGTTCTTCAAATTAAATATTTTGAAATTGTAACCATCCGATGTTCTCCATTTACCTTACAAAGTTTTTTTAATATCATCAATAATTCTTCAACAGAGGGGAGGTACATATAGCTTTAATCTATTGAAATATTTCCAAGTAAATTCTGTGAAATACACAAAATGGTCCGCAAAAAGTTCAGTGTTGTTTTATTCAAAAACCGCCTTACAGATTTTCATCAAATTTCGTCTACCTGTGGTCAAACTACCCTACTTCAAAATATTATAAAATGGATGCAATGTTTCCGACAAGATTTCGAAAAAATCAGCCTTATTTAAAACCAATAGGATGCCGAAATCGTTGCTACGGTAACCTTTGTTGCTTGGAAATCAGTGGAAAATAAAACTGTCGTCATATGTCATCATTATGGTGTAGTATGGCAAATAGCGAAATTTGCCTTCTGATCGAATTTTGTTTTCAAAACTCTCACCCCATCGCTAAAAAAACTACATTGAGCCACCTTAAAATTGGCATTTTTCTATGTTAATTAGAAAAATAAAAATCTTATTGACCAAACTTGTGTGGCGTGGATTTAGAAATATAAGTTATATATAATTAGTTTAATATCAGGATGTCGAACAAGTGCAAGTATGGACAACCGGTGAGACCTTCGCAGTCCTGTTACAATCTGTTCGTACATAAAATCAATGTTTTACGTCTACCTACAGTACCGGACAACATGGCAGACGTTTCTACTCAAACGATGTAATTCGTTTTTGAGGGTTTTGTTTTGGCATAAAAGGTAAGGTAAAGCCGCACTCGGGCCAAACAGGCCCACACTGCCACAGCTTATCCCGGTTTCCTTAGCATAAAGCCGACTATGGGTATTGCTACTCCCCCTGGATGGGATGCTAGTCCATCGCAGGTTACCCCCCAGCATTTTGTCGCCGGTCACCCGCCCATTTATACTCCTGGGTAGAGAGAGGCACTGTGAGAGAAAAGTGTCTTGCCCAAGAACACAACACAATAATGACCCAGGCTAGGGATCTAACTCGGATCGCTTGATCCAGAGTCCAACGCGCTAACCATTAGCTATAGGCCACCGCGTCTCCCACTTGGCCATAAAGCAAAACTGAAAATCGTTTGCAATTTTAATATGTACCTCTTTTCGTACGCTTCTTTGAAAACTATTAGGTTCAGGGGTGTATTTGTTTGCTTGCGTAGACCGGAGTTGAAACACTTGGCAGAACGTTTAAACACCGGGGCCCGGTTGCATAAAGCAACTTAAGATTAAGTAGGTATTTCTATAACTGTTCCGGATGATTTTTTCGCAGCGTCCTAATGTGTTCCTACACTCTCCACCTCCGGCCGATTTATCTATAATAGCGTCCAAGAAAATCCTCCGGAACACAGGGAATGGTTGCAGAAATTCCCACTTAATCTTAAGTTGCTTTATGCAACCGTGTCCAGGAACGGATTACCCTGAATTGCTGCCGTCTAAAAAATCATATTGATCCCCTTTCTCCCCTGGTCAGTACGCGAGGAGACCGCCGAGGTTCAGGCTAGGACCAGATTGATATTTTAATAACAAGTAATAGGAAGTGTTGACTTATAGTATAACTCCTGGTATGTTGTGCCACTAATATATAGTCCTTAGCAATGGCCTTAGTCAATCTCTGTGCCTTATTTTGACCCAAATTATAAACTAATTAGATCGAGCCAAGATACGAAGAATGTGCCTTCTTTTTAAAAGTAATATGGAGCATTTGAACACCTCAATTGTCCACGGGGGTTGGCCCGGGGAAATGGGCACTGCTGGAATTGACTGACGATGCTCTAGCAGGAACGTTAAGCTTAGCATGACTGTCCTGCTGGTTATCAAACGTGCGATGATTCTCTCCACTCGCGCATGCTCGCGCATGGGCCCCAAATGCGACGATACAGGCTATCCCATCGCTCGTATTTCAAGCCCAAAACTGCGTGGGTTTTATTCAATTCAGTTTCCGGATGGATTTAATTAATAATTATTGGAAAAGTAAACATAATCAATGCTGATATATTCCATTTGCCGTGTAACGAGTATTATCTATTATCTTTAGACTCGGAAGTTCGGAACAACACGTAAATTTGGCGAGCTCTATATTGCGTCTCTTTTACGCTGGTAGTTATTTCTGGTAAATAGTGTGGTAGTAAGTTCGACTGATAAAGTCATGGTGTAGTCGTAACATTATAGGTGGAATATTTGGAGCGAAATCATGTTTTCATCGGAAAGCTCGTTTTAATACAACAACACCCACTTCAGTTTATATGCACTTGCATTAAGATTAATATTATGCCAGGGATTATGATAACACAACGGTACATTACTGTAAAATATGAATAATTGAGCGGACTTACAAAATTCTCAGACGAAACATGTACGCACATGTGATGTCCTTTACGCGGCCTTTACCAATTTGATGTTTTTACGAATCTTTACGGAACTTAACGCGAAATTTCTCCTTAAAGAAAAGGCCTTATTCATACGTTTATTTACGCAAAATGTAAAGAGACGTAACATCGTGATTTCATGCTGTGTTTGTATGCCAGTCAGTATTTCCCATTGGAGAAGAAGAGTCCTAACTTACAGCCAATACAGCTGAGTATTGCGACTGAAAATATCCGCAGGCAACTCTTTCAACTGGTTGTTGGACAGGTCCCTAGTAATAAATAATCACAATGAACATTAATTCGATCAATGTAAAGCTATAAGATCACGGCAGTTCAGAAACTGTCTCGCATAATTAGTATAAGTAATAGGACTAAATGTTGTTCAATTTGGAAATAAGTGGATGAAAAAAAAATCCGAGGCCTGCCAAAATTGCAATTCGGCTGTCCGAGGATTTTTTTAATTCAATTATGGTCATTATTTAACTGTCTCCAATCGGAAAGAGGCTACTAACATGGCGGTCTGAGGTCCCTAGAGGTCGACACACGGATTCGTGGGTGTGCATTCAGACTGCCTTTAAATTTTCGTTACTCGTTTTTGTTCAAGTGCTAACTCTGGGCCGTTTGGACGAAATTTCGATTGAATGGTACGAGCACGTGCGTTGATCTTTCCTCTTTTTTGCAACTTGGCCTGGAAGCCGGGCGACGGGATTATCTGGTCGAAAATCGCCTCGGTACTAGAGCTGCTCGAATTTGGAGCAAGAGACTATGATATAGTCTCTTGTTTGGAGGTATTGGAAATAAACTTTCCACCCTTTTCATGCAATTAGATATGCAGTAAACAACAAAAACAAAATCCTTCAAATCACTTAAATTCGCCGTTTTGAGCCACAAAAAACGACAGTACATAACAGAAAAGGTAAATTTACGTTTATTCAGCAGGTATTTTTTCACAGTTTACGCATCGCGCAGAATGTCTATTGTTCTCGTGACATTTACTTACAGTGCATGAAATGCTCTAGGTCTGTAATATTGCGCGTTAAGCTCAATCAAAACTAATTTCATTGGTTGCTATGAATGCGCGCTGGTGGCGGCTGCCTCCACAGGGAATTTTCATATTGGACCAGAAACAATGAACCGATACGTCTATTGTCGTCCCCTTGTTTCGTATATTTAACAATTATTCCATGAGCCCGCGTTGGATATGAGAGGATAAATAGCCAACGAGCGCGTAGCGCGAGTTGTCTATAATCCTCTCATATCCAACAAGGGCAAATGGAATAATTGTTTTATTAAAAACTTCACTAAACTAAACTTCGGTATTACTTTATCAATCGACTGAGTGAATTTTCAGTTCAATCTAAATGAAGTATGATTTGTATGAAAACGGCGACAAAAGGCTGGCGCTGTCTGCCAGTTCAGTTAGCACAGTGAATGAAAAGAGAGCAAAGCAGAATTTTAATCTTCGCTCTGTGTCTTCTAAAGTTTCGTATATTCTGGGAAATTGTGCAAATGGTTTAGCTTAAAATGGAAAGATCATAAATAATTGTGGAGCTGAACATTACATTCATTTTACAAGTTGAATGGACAGCTGAACGGGTTGTTTACGGCGAGCAAATCGTGCACGACTACAGAATCAATTGTGTTGAAACCAGCGAAACTGAGCAAGTTAAAATCAAGTTCACTGAAGAAAAAAGCAAAGGAAAGCGTCAATATCTACATGGATGGAGAGAAAAAGAGTGATCTTCGAAGAGAATTCCACTGTGAAGTGATCTTTGATTGTACCTGACCATCACTACACGGACGCTTGACGAACTGTCGTATGCTTCTTGTCCGATATTAAGATTGTGCTGATTTTAAAAGCTTAGTCCAGTTGGAATTGACAAGCCTCTTCGAAACACATACCCTGGGTGCCAGAGGCTTTTCTTGCGCGGTTTCTGGTTTCAAGTCTCTATTGTGACCCGCGCGAAAAGCCTCTGGAGCAGGGCGCTATTGCTTTGATAACGCCGAGCCAATGGCAAGCCTGCTTAAATCGATTTAGTCCTGAATTTGGACTAGATTGCTTATTGGCTCCTAATGACTCCCTAAGGTATTTTGAATCTAATAGTCTCTGTGATTGGTTGACAAGAATAGTACGCTGCGTGAAAGAAATCTGTGAAATTTCAGCGTGTGATGAGGTGTAATGATGGCGTGAAAGTTTATTAGAGAAAACACTTTAGGATTAGGGAAAGTTTTTTTCGTAATCTTATTCGGAAAATCATTGTTGTTCCAGCTCATTCCAGGACTATTTGTTGAGCAGAACAAGATGGGATATAATCATTATCCCAAAAGTCCGATTATGATCGTTATTTGCCCGTTAAATGCCCTCAATGAATGCCATACATTTCGCCCTGCCGAAGGCTTGTTGATATCTGCAGCGGATAAGCTACCAGAGACACAATGCTTTTCATCTGCTTTCCAGCTGCTTTCCAGCGGGCCAAATTATTTTTGTAACGCCGCGGCCTGTCTGAAAGATCGCCGTCAACAACCGCCAAGAGAACTGCAACTCTCCCAAAAATGTTTAAGCGGCACGACAGCGAAAACTATTTTCTTCACCGGAGTTGTTTTCGTTGCCGCGAACGCAATTGAGATTAATTGTAATTGAAAACCCAAATCTGTCTAATAAAGTTGTTGTTGTCATATCTTCACGTTCCATTACACGTGATCACAGTAGGGGACGTTCGCTGTGATTGGTTTAAATGTAATACGTTAATAAAGATCAAAGTTCAACGAGAACAGTAAATCAATGCGCCCTGCACCAGAGGTTCTTTCTCGCGGCTTACGCCGCTCGGGGCGTCGGCCTCCGGCCGATCCCGACGCGAGAAATAAACCTCTAACAATACTGAATAGGCTAAGCTTAGACTTGTGTTGTAAACAGGTTTTCATTCATTTTGAACGAATTTGTGCAGATTTGTATTGCGAGTTTTCTAATTTTCTCGTAAATTGTTTCAGGCTTCCTTTAGTGCTCGTTCAGTTGCATTTGTAGTACATTAATTACAGGCATTTCCAATTAAATGTTTCGTTCAAAACTTTGCTGTATTTTCTATCAGTTCTGTTACTTCGTCTTCAGTCAATTCTGTCGCGAAACAATTTTCTCCGGCGGCCATTATTCCTTGGAGAGAGAAAAAATTCAGCTCTCTTTCTCGCTGACGCGTTCATATTTGTCGGAGCAGGTATATCAGCTGTTAGACTGTCTCCGTTTAACCAATCAAAAAGCTAGAATTCCAATATCCGTGGTCCAGTTTTTAATAATCACACATTTACGCAATATATTTTCACTTAAAAACCCGGGTTTTTTTTCGGAAGGCGATTGCAGAGATTAGAAAATGGCTATATTCTCTGCGATCGTGCGGTTGTGCCAGTCACAGACGATTGCAATGAATCGCCGGTGGATCGCAAGCGAACAATGCTTCAGTTTAGTGGTAGGAGGCAAGAGATGTTCGCTGGAACTATCACATTAGTGGAGCATGCAGAACACGGGAACTGAACTTTGAGTCAGAAACTTTCAATATTTATTTTTGTTTGAACAGCAACCAGAAGTTTAGTTGTCATGTTACCAAATGAACTGAACTGAAGCCAGAACTCGTTTCCGTTTGCGTTTTATTTTATGTTTTGTTATATTTTTAGTTGATCGACATATCCCTTGTCAATCAAGGGGTGAGTGTGTCCCAAATTTGGAAGTCACGTGATTTTATTTTTTGAGTCGAGTAGACTTCGTGGATAGAATTCGAGTATAGATTCAAGTGTATTTTACCAGATAAGAACCATAATATATTCCTTTATTTAGTAAACAACACAAAACAATGACCCTGGCCAGGGCTCGAGCCCAGCCTGCTCGATTCAGAGTGCAACGCGCTAATCACCATGCCACCACGCCTTCCGAAACAAACAACGTCATGTATTTCGGCTTTGTAAACAATCGTATTACTTTATAAACTAGTAGTAATCACAAATTAAGAGAGTGCGTTCGACAGGTTAATCTCAAACAGAGGATGGTTCTCAAGTGGTCACGAACGAACTTAGAACGTTTGTTTTCTGCTGATTAATATGAAACCTGTTGCCTTGGCAATATGATTGGCTTGATATATTCTTTTTATTGAGAATCGTGCCAAGAAAGTATAATTTTGAAATGGTGGAATGATATTCCTGAATAAATATACAGTGGAACCCGGTTAATACGGACACCAAAGGGACGCGCAGAAGTGTCCGTATTATCCGGGTGTCCGTATTAAGCGGGCTCCCAGAATAAACGTCACGGACAAATGTTTTATCGATACAAAGACTAAAGCATACAATTTAAAGGCAACAGAACGATGTTTAATGTCTTAACTGCAATTTAAGTTCAAACTGAAGGAACCTTACGCTCATTCAAATACAGCAGTACATTTAATGTTCTCTTGTTTCAAACGGGACAACGCAATCATTTAAAATAGTCCGTGCAACTTTGCTCTGCACTGGTATCTTCAGTTTGCGGTTCAGTCTGACGGACTGAATATTAGACAAAACCTTTGAAAGACTCGGTTGGCAGCTTTAGTTAGGTTCTCTCAGATAACCAGTGTCCGTAAAGCGAGGCTAACTTTGTATGAGAACGTATCACTCGGGTCACAGAAAAGAGTCCGTTTTCCGTATTAACCGGTGTCCGTATTAAGCGGGTTAATGTAAGAGAAAATATATGAGCCTTTCGTCGGGACAAACAAAACTTTCCGTATTAAGCGGGTGTCCGTAAAGCGGGGTTCCACTGTATACATTTAGGTTCAGATAACCATTTGTCAATTGCAAGTAAACCCCCTCCCCCCCCCCCACCTCCAACCCCTTCTCCCTTTCAGTCTGTTTGATTTGCTTCATGTGGTTGAAAGATAATTGACAGTGAAGGCTGGGAGATAGCCATCCCAATAAATAACACTAATGAATACATTAAATTATGGAAGCACAGATTGCAACAGCGACATTTATTGAAATTTATTGAAAATAATTCAAAACGGTATTTAGCCAGAGATCAGGCTCCGAGAGAAATCGCCGAGAGCGAACTGGGGCGGGAACGAGTACCATCATCACGCCAAAAGCTGACCATTTTCTTTTTAAATCTGTAAGAGCATTTTAGAAATATTCCGCTAAATGTACATTATGCGTTTCGATCGTGTTCTGTGGTGCCTAGCTGCAGTTCTTCAAAATTAAATATTTTGAATCTGTAGCCATCCGAAGTGCTCCATTTACCTTACAAAGTTTTTAATACCATCAACAATTCTTCAACAGAGGGGAGGTACATATAGCTTTAATCTATTGAAATATTTTCAAGTAAATTCTGGAAATACACAAAATGGTCCGTAAAAAGTTCAGTGTTGTTTTATCAAAAACCGCCTTACAGATTTTCATCAAATTTCGTCTACCTGTGGTCAAACTACACTACTTCAAAATATTATAAAATGGATGCAATGTTTCCGACTAGATTTCGAGAAAATCAGCCTTATTAAAACCAATAGGATGTCTAAATCGTTGCTATGGTAACCTTTGTTGCTTGGAAACCAGTGGAAATAAAACTATCATCATATGTCATCATTATGGTATAGTATGTCAAATCGTTTGCCTTCTGATCGAATTTTTGTTTTCAAAAATCTCACCCCATCGCTAAAAAAACGACATTGAGCCACCTTAAAATTGGCATTTTTCTATGTTAATTAGAAAAATAAAAATCTTATTGACCAAACTTGTGTGGCGTGGATTTAGAAATATAAGTTATATATAATTAGTTTAATATCAGGATGTCGAACAAGTGCAAGTATTGACAACCGGTGAGACATTCGCCGTCCTTATGTTACAATCTGTTCGTACATAAAATCAATGTATTATGTCTACCTACAGTACCGCGACAGCATGGCAGACGTTTCTACTCAAACGATGTAATTCGTTTTTGAGGGTTTTGTTTTGGCCATAAAAGGTAAGGTAAAGCCGCCCTCGGGCCTAAACAGGCCCACACTGCCACAGCTTATGCCGGTTTCCTTAGCATTAAGCCGACTAATGGTATTGCTACCCCCCCCCCTGGATGGGATGCTAGTCCATCGAAGGTTATCCCCCAGCATTTTGTCGCCGGTACACATTTATACCCTGGGTAGAGAGAGGCACTGTGAGAGTAAAGTGTCTTGCCCAAGAACACAACACAATGACCTAGGCTAGGGATCGAACCCGGATCGCTCGATCCGGAGTCCAACGCGCTAACCATAACCGCGTCTCCCACTTGGCCATTAAGCAAAACTGAAAATCGTTTCCAATTTTAATATGTACCTCTTTTCGGACGCTTCTTTGAAAACTATTAGGTTCAAGGGTCCATTTGTTTGCTTGCGTAGACTGGAGTTAAAACACTTAGCAGAACGTTTAAATACCGGGGCCCGGTTGCATAAAGCAACTTAAGATTAAGTAGGTATTTCTACAACTGTTCCGGATGATTTTTTCGCAGCGTCCTAATGTGTTCCTACACTCTCCACATCCGGCCGATTTATCCATAATAGCGTCCAAGAAAATCCTTCGGGACAAAGGGAAATAAATTCCTATTACTTTACTTTACTTTATTACTTTACGGATTACCCTGAATTGCTGCCGTATTGCTCCCCTTCCTCCTCTGGTCGGTACACAAGGCTAACCACCAACCAATGGTCACGAAAACAGAAAATATTGCTAATTATCTGGACGTCCCCTCGGGGGCGGAAAGAGAAGAAACAAACCCCACAACCTCTAACAAACGGGGAGCTAGGCAAGGTATGAAGAACAGCACGCACGGATGAAGTTTATCTCGCCGACTGATCTCGTTTGAAACATGGTACATGGAATGTTCGTACTTTGTACGAGCAGGGAAGAAACAGTCAAATAGACACTGATCAAAGAGTTGGAGAACCTCGGGAGGACGTGGGATGAAACAAAACAGCTGGTAAATAAACAGAGTCCGATGGAAAGCTATGGTCGCATTTTAAAACACGATTAACTAAAAACGGAGATGATATGACGGTGTGTCAACATATTTGAAACTGGAATAACTGAATACAGCTGCCCAATATTGCCCAATATAATACGTCATCGCTTTTGTGTGAATAACGTGTCTTTTATTTTTTTGTTTTCATGCAGACACTAATGGATTTTTTTTTTTTTGTGGTGCCCTGGTGAAGACAAAGTCAGTAAACGGCTAAGCGATCGATGAAATGGCTGAGAAGGTTTCGTTTTTTTTTTATTTTAGTATTTTTAGTCATTACTGGACATTATAAACTAAATTCGATTTGAGACGACATTACGGCTTTATAATGACGGCGTTGGGAGAAAATATATTCCGTATTGGGCGGAGTCGCGTAACTCCGCCCAATACGGAATATATTTTCTCCCAACGCCGTCATTATAAAGCCGTAATGTCGTCTCAAAATCGAATTTAGTTTTGTATCGCGATTCAAACAATTTTGGACAAATTAAAAGGAAAATTAAGATCAGTTGTTGTTGATTGAAATAGAAATTCCCACTATACGCGACGTAATGTGCACGAATACTTGAACGCGAAAGCATTTTTTTCGTTTCGAAGAAAGTCGGACTTTTTTTGCCGGTAAATTGCTTATGGAAACAAAAGCAATTCAGAATTATGTCCCACAAAGTTTTTTAAAGTACCAAACAGCAATGAAATGGCAAAATAATCCAATTTTGCACCGAAAAAGTTTATTTTACAACTTAGCGCGTGCACATCTCGAAAGCAAGTGAAAACGGTAAACAAACTCTTACAAGAAATAAATGACTTTTAATACTCACCATACGCTAACTTTTAGATTGAGCAAATTGTACCGGCGAATAAAGCACTCCACACATTAGCAAATGACAAGATATAAACGATTGCCGACGAGTTTATCGAAGAAAACTTTTGAATTTTGATGTGTACGCGAGGAACCCATTTCAGTGTTCCGGTGTCAATTTGTATCTTCAGAACCAATCACCGGCCCGCATTTGAGACGACATTACCGCAAAATAATGTCGTCTCACTCGTAAGCAGAACTATAGGTGGATCGCGATACAAGTATTAAAACCGACAATATTTTTAAGACTGTGGAAAATGATCCAAAATTGTGTTCTTAGCAAACTTAAACCACGCCCTTTGTGAAACCCGGTTAACACCTGTGACATAAGCATCAGAATAACCACACAGAAACCCAATAGTGTACCACATTACTGGCACAAGAAAAAGGAATGTTTAACCTTTTTTTTTCTTATATATGCTTGCGCTTCTTATTTCAGAAGTTCATGCATGTGACCAGAGTAAAATAAATAAATAAAAAGAAAGATGATAATTTTTGTAAGATTAAAACAGGTCTGAGGAGAACGTATTGCAGAGGCATTGTGCAACTTCTCGTTACTTTGCGAATAGGAAAGTAAATATTTAAATTAACAAAAATGTATCGAAAAAATAATCGATATAAATTAAAAGTGAAAAATAAAAACATAACATAGGCTCCTATAAAAATTCCCTCAAATGTTATACTTGTCAAAACTAAGTTATCTTGGGAGAAATACAATTGGAAAGCAATTTGCAAAAACAAAGTGAAATTAAAACGCTTACAGGTAAACTCTAGAAAAACTCATAACATGTGTAGGAGTGTATCTATAACAGGGTCCTTGTCTCTTTTGTATATGTTTATTTTGCACGTTATCTTTACTAGTTAACCATTGACTTTTATATGGGGACTCCCATATAAAAGTGAGGGGGGTGATCGCAGTACCTTTTAGGGGTTATAATTCGTGGTTTGGTACCGCTTAGGGTGTTAAAAACTCTAAAATTACTGCCGTTGGAGTTATTCCGGTACCTTTTAGAGTATTAAGCTGGAAAACTATATAACTGGGACAAGTTTTGTCTTAGAATTGGTACCTCTTAGGGGTGAAATTGAATTCGAGCCACACTCACAAAACGAGATTTTGGTACCTTTTAGAGGTTCTTTTATCACCCCCGTCACTTTTATACGAGAGTCCCCTGACAGAGCTCAAACTAATTGGTTCCACCTGGAAAGATGTTGAGAGAACAGCCCAAGCTCGTGTTCGCTGGCGAGCTGTTGTTGATGGCCTATGCTCCTCTTGGAGCGACGGGCCTAAGTAAGTAAGTAATGGGGAGGTTTGAGTGTCTGCTGACGGGCGGAGATGGAAACTGTGCGCGCTGCAGAAGTGCGAGCTGTAGATTAAGGCGGAAAGGCAGTTACATTCAGACGACCATTACAGAAGCTGTTCCCCATTGAGCTTAGTGGTAGGAGGCAAGAGATGTCCGCTGTAACTATCACATTTGTGGAGCATGCAGAACACGAAAACTGAATTTTGAGTCAAAACTTTCAATATTTATTTACGTTTGAACTGTAACCAGAGCTTATTTTAGTAGTTCTGTTACCAAGTGAACTGAACAGAAGCCCAACTTCGTTTTCGTTTTGTCATATCATTAGTTGATCGACACATCCCTTGTTAATCAAGGGTTGAGTGTGTCCCAAATTTGGAAATCACGCGATTTTGTTTTTTGAGTCGAGTAGACCTTGTGGTCGATTCTTGTTCATTCCAGTGTAGAATTCAAGTGTAGTAGATTCAAGTGTATTTCACCAGAGAATAACCAAAATAGAATCCTTAATTTAGTAATTTGACCAGAGTTCGAGCCCAGTCCGTTCGATCCAGAGTGCAACGCGTTATCCATTAAGCCACCACGCCTCCCGAAAGCAAACGACGTCATGTATTTTGCCTTTGTAAACAATCATATTACTTTAGAAATTAACTTATCACATTTAAACTATATTGGAAGATATGGAAAGCGAACATTATGAGCATTTGTGCTATTTACATGTAGTAAACTACATATTACATTGCAATCTCTATTATTTGACCATAACTCCCTCCAAACAAAACTTTGTCTACATCCCAATACTAAACTAAACTTAACTTAACTCTATTCCCATCGTTCAAACTACTATATTTCAATACCCGGATATTGCAAAGGCTAGTCAAGGCAGATAGTGTTAGCATCAATATATTAAATTTAGCTCAATATTATATATAAAAGAAAAATGACACACTTTTTAAAGTGCAACTAGCCCCAAAAATGTTTATTCGTTGAAATAAATTATTGTTATTTGAAACTTTACTGCGAATAATTTTTTGGATTTGGTTCAATCCTCGATTATCTGTTCCCCGGCAAAGTCACGTAAAAACGCCGCCATTTTTGTTAACAACCGCGTTTTTGGAGCGGAATGGGTCAAGCGGCTAGTGACGTCAACCCGGGAACCTTGGATCCTTTGCGTCCACTAATTTCCTTCAGGAAGATGCGATACACATTCGTAAAGTGTGTAGAAAACGCCTTCCAGGTGCGTTATTGGCCTTTGCAGCAACACCCCAGATTTAGAGAAAGGTATACTATACCATTTTGTAGCGATCGTCGAGAAAATACGAAAAAAGGCGGTGGATTTTGTCAACTCAAACGAGCGAAGTGAAGTGGGACTGTCAGAGCCATTGATCAAGAACTCTGGAATTTTGTCCGCACACTTCTTGGAGGCCGACTTCCAATGGCTATTTAAACCGGTCAAAGCCAACTAGCAATTCGACCAAATGTTACCGAGAACCTATCTCTACCATCGCTATTCAAATATAGCAAGAAATAAATGTCAGCCCATGAATTTCAGTAGCGCGGGCGTGGAATCCGAGCGTTCGTCCGTAGTATCGCGCATCTGTAATGGCGAAGGAATATTGATGAAAGTCAAAGACGAATCTCGTTCGAAGGATAAAATAGGAAAAATGACAAAATATTTGAATTCTAAAATATTTTTTTTCTGAGGCCGGGAAATAAGCAGTACGATAAACCGTATACTCATCGTAGTATCAATGCGGCCCGCTGAGAGAATATATCCACTTCGCTTATCGAGGAAGAAAAGGTCAACATTTATTTGACGGTTTTTACTTCAAAATTAACCTCGTTCACTATGGTGGTTATTTGGAGAAGCAACAACAAATTTCTACGACTTCAATTTCCAGGCCCGACCAAGCCGCGCGGAGAAAGCCGATTTTCAATCGATCGACTATCTCTTGGGAAGCAGGTCACGTCGCCCATCGAACAGTCGCCCCAAGTTACGTCGCCCCGAAGTATAGTTACGTCGCACCCAATCGTAGTTACGTCGCCCCCAAGTGTAGTTACGTCGCCCCATAAAGAAAATAAGATTTATTCTATCATATTAAGTGGTAACAATCCAGCAGTATGAGTAGTTCGTATCAATCGTGGATGGAAGAATCAAGTGAAATATAAACTGATTGGTCAGTTTTGATTCTAAGCCGATTGCGCTTTGATCTTAACAATAAAAATACTTGCGTCATTATACACTTCGTTTATTTAGTCCATCAGCTGAGATCCGAAAATTTGGGTTTATGGCTCACTTGAGGGGAACAGCCGAAACATGTTTTATCTTAATCTTTGACTATTAAGCATCATAAAAATGTATGATAGCAAGGATAGAACGGTAGCTTTCACTTTGTAAATTGAATTTTAAATTTGCCCCTCATACTCTTCTTTTGGCCGCCATCTTGGATTTTTGGGGAAGGCTACAAAGTTGCTTGTATTCTTTTACAGTCAAACTACTGTAACCGGGGCCACCCAGACAAAGTTAACCAATCACAGGGCAGAACGGGAACAATACATTCCAACATTTTTGAATTGAGCCAATCCGATGTCGAGTACAGAACAATGAAATTGCAACTTGTTTGTTCGCGATGGATACAGATGAATGAGATTTTGTGCGGTTCTACGGCGTGGATTTTCGATTTCAATCCTTTTATCTTTGCCTAGTTTTAGCAGTACGATTTGGAAGGAAAATATATGCGAGTCAATAAAAGAGAAACTCCAAACTGCGTGAAAACTGGGAATGCGACGGCTGTACAGCACGTTTCCTCGAATAAA
Organism: Desmophyllum pertusum; assembly: GCA_029204205.1. Classification (NCBI taxonomy): domain Eukaryota; kingdom Metazoa; phylum Cnidaria; class Anthozoa; order Scleractinia; family Caryophylliidae; genus Desmophyllum; species Desmophyllum pertusum. The sequence continues at coordinate 414,600 of MU826858.1, forward strand.
AGTGCGTGGCGGATTTGAAATTATTTATTTGCTCTTGACAAATTCAAGTTTTCTCTACGGAGTCAATCACAGTGTTCAACCGGCTGAATAGCTACACATGTCAGGGTTTTGGCAGTACCATTTGGAAAATAAATACACTTGATGCCAGCGAAGGAAGTCTTTATATTCCAAACTGCATAAAGTCAGTGCACGCGACGGGCAATAGTCGGGGTTTTGTCAGTACAATGTGGCTAAAATTAAAATAATAAGTAAAAGAGAAATTCAAAATTGCATAAAAAGAGTGTCGGCCGTATATTTGAAGTTTGGTTGTCGCGAGAAATAACTCAACCTCCGGAGTAGAAAAATAAGAATATTTTGCCGGCAGAGTTTGAATCACGTTTCGTAATGGCGAATTCTTTCAGTATTACAGTTATTTCTGATCGCATGATAGAAAGAAGCCAACTCAGTGCTAGCAGATCAGACATAGAGTCGCTTCGGGACTTTTCCTTCCTAGAGGCTATGTCTAAAACAAGGAACGGGGAATGGGGGAACGGGAATGGGGGAATGGGGAACGGGAATGGGAATCCTCTAAAAGGAGGAATCTCTAAAATAGGGAATCTCTAAAAAGGCGGAATCTCTAAAATAGGGAATCTCTAAAAGGCGGAATCTCTAAAATAGAGAATCTCTAAAAGGCGGAATCTCTAAAATAGGGAATCTCTAAAAGGCGGAATCTCTAAAATAGGGAATCTCTAAAAGGCGGAATCTCTAAAATAGGGAATCTCTAAAAGGCGGAATCTCTAAAAGACGGAATCTCTAAAATAGGGAATCTCTAAAAGGCGGAATCTCTAAAATAGGGAATCTCTAAAAGGCGGAATCTCTAAAATAGGGAATCTCTAAAAGGCGGAATCTCTAAAATAGGGAATCTCTAAAAGGCGGAATCTCTAAAATAGGGAATCTCTAAAAGGCGGAATCTCTAAAAGGCGGAATCTCTAAAATAGGGAATCTCTAAAAGGCGGAATCTCTAAAATAGGGAATCTCTAAAAGGCGGAATCTCTAAAATAGGGAATCTCTAAAAGGCGGAATCTCTAAAATAGGGAATCTCTAAAAGGGCGGAATCTCTAAAAGACGGAATCTCTAAAAGACGGAATCTCTAAAAGGCGGAATCTCTAAAATAGGGAATCTCTAAAAGGCGGAATCTCTAAAATAGGGAATCTCTAAAAGGCGGAATCTCTAAAAAACGGAATCTCTAAAAGACGGAATCTCTAAAAGACGGAATCTCTAAAAGACGGAATCTCTAAAAGGCGAGTTTTCGTTGATATCAGTGATCACTAGATATACGACTGATGGCTGTCGTCGCTTGCGACAATGGAGAGCTTATATATATATAATTATGCACAGACGTTTTTGAGCCACGGACGGCAACCGGAATGTTCTTGTTTTTGGTGCCCTTTCACCCCTGCCATGCCGCGCCGATGAGTTGGAAAGCCCTCGTTGTAGTATTTACAACTTGACGTTACTGACAAAAAGTCGGTAATAGGCGCCAAAGAAGAGAATATTCGACTTCCGTTTGACGTGCGTGGCTCAAAAACGTCTAATTATTCCAAGGGACCACACAAATAGTCTGTACAGACGTCCATTGGTATGAAAATCAATTCTGTGCACGTCACTAGATTGTAATTTTCGTTGCAATTTGAACGAAGAAATAATGAGGAATCTCTGAATAATCAAAACAGAAACGTCTGGATCTTATCTTATCTCGATCATTATCTGTAATCAGTCAAAAATTGCACGCTGACATTTGTTTTTATTACGACCTGCGCGCGGCTAATGGGCTAAAAACATACCTTCTCAAATTGCGCTCTCTAATGCCTCTCAAAAGTAAAAGAAGCAAACAAAAAAATTCACCTTATCTGTGACAGATGTTATCTGAAGCACATGCTAAGTATGTTTTCATTGTGTGTGGTCACGGTAATTAACTAAACTAGTAGTGAGAATATACGCTCAACGGCTGCTTTTTATGTTGAAAAAGGCGAATTCTCCCAAAATAGTCACCAAATGGCGGGAAAAAGGGTTCCGATGAGACGTGTCGGCCCTTTTCCATCATGATGTCTTCGCGTCAGCATTGATCCGGCGATGGATCCAAATTTTAAGTTTCCTCTGGCTTTTGCCAGTAAAAGAAAGAAAACAGATATATTCGACGGGTTGCCCCAGTTTACATGGAATCTCTTGACAAGCCAGGATGTTATTGGTCAAGGGTCCTTTGGAGCGGTTTTCGTTTACACGATATCACGATGAAACGAAAACAAAGCCGGCTGAAACCGTTGTTGTAAAGAAATTGCTTAGCAAAGCCACTGACTTTACCGAAACATTTGTGAAGGAAGCCAGGATGTTATATGGGTTGGAGCACGAGAACATTGTTGCTATCAAGGCGGTTTGCAAGGAGCCGGTAGCAATAATGCTGGAATATGTGTATTTTGATCTGGAGATTTTTGGTGGCGATGGAAAGGTGAGCTCATTAAATAACTTTCTTAGTTGTCTTGACCAGAACGACTGCAATGGTATTGACGCAACTTTCATGACAAAAATTGCTAGTGACGTACTTAGTGGATTGAAATATCTTCATGAAAAGGACATTGCTCACCGTGATTTAAAACCAGCTAATGTTCTTGTGAGTAACCACCATTATCGTGAGGAGAAGGATAGGGATAAGCTTGCAATTGCTTGGAACAGGGAGCCAATCATTTGTAAACTTACCGATTTTGGTGAAAGTCGCTCCAAACTTATCCAGACGAAAACTATTTGCCAGTCGAGAACTGGCAACGTGGATAGAGGAACAGTTCCCTTTATGGCACCAGAGATCCTTCTTGACAGTGTTTTCCTAAAGGGGGCTACATTGGAAGACCTCAAACGGGCTGATATTTGGGCCTACGGAATGCTTCTCTTTAACGTTATCAACCCCTGCCTTAATTACCCTTATGAAATTGATGTGAAGCTGGGAGGAGAAGGCGATGCCAAGGAGAAAATACAACGTTTTCACAGAAATGGCAAGAAACCGGAAGGGTCTACCAAGTATCATCAGAGGTGTCAGACAGAGTGGTTAAATCTCTGGAATGCATATGAGGCCTGTACCCACATAAATTCCTTAAAGAGACCTGACGTACTTGGGGCTCTAAAAAATTCTAACGGAAGATGTGCAAGGTGGTCGAGACCTTTACCGAAATGCAGAAAAAGAGTAAGTAGCGAATTTAATTCACTTAAAACGAGAAATATTATAATAATGTAATATAAAGAGGTTATTCAGTGGAAAGTTGTGCGAAAGTTGTGTCAAATCGAACGTTCGGCAATCGAACAAAATAGAACACAAATCGTTCCATTGTGTTCGGTAATCGAACATAATCGCACTCACGAAACATTTTTGTCAATCAAACACAATCGAACGGTCGATTATCGAATGGTTGACAATCGAACTCAATCGAACAATAATAGGGTATCGAATGGTCTTTTCGAGCATTTGCGAGCATGCTAGGCTCGATTTCCGCCGCTCTCTCGAGTCCGGTCTTCGTTCCTCCCCGAGGAGGAGGAGACGTAATCAAAAAAATTAATTTATGTAACGCTACTCCGGCTCGTGACATTCATTTATTTTCTATTATCTCTTATATTTTCGAAAGAAAAGGATCTGATCAGAAATATTCCGCGAAGGATTTTGATTTCTCGCCTTTATTGTGAAGCTATATGACTGAAAACCGGGATGAAAAATATTACAAGATGTAACATGACCAGTCCGTAACAAGAAACAATGTTTTGATGCAATTTCGCCAGAGACGTCGCGTTCTGGCACCACACGATTTTACATCAAATCCCAGATAAAATTCATCACACAAGTTTACCGACTGTTTTATGTATTGTATAGTACATGTCGAATGTCCAAATGGATCTCATTAGTTGCCTTGTGCGGTTGTAGTGGCTTCGCTCCCCGGCTTAGCGCGAACTTTCCGTGATGTATTTCCTTGGTGCGGATGAAAAATCCATCCTGTCGGTTGAATTACAAAGACATCATGCCCATTAATTGACATTAACGATTCCTATTGCAAATATATTCGAGAGTTTCAGGGCTAGATGTCTCTTGAAGACGATCGAACGCCGGCCCAAACAACTGCTTTGCATCCGTGAAAGATAATTTATGCCTGCTCGATTCGTGCAGGCACGTTTCTCATTGGTGGAAATGAACAATGCCAAGCTCACGACTCCAGCCGTGCCTTCGGGGGATGAGCGTGGGCTCATTTTCCCGAACAGCGGCTGGTAATCGAGCCTACGAGCATGCGAGCACAGCGCTTTTCTTTGCGAGCACGAGCATCGAGCAACAAGCACTTTGCAAAAAACTACCTTCCTAAAAATCGAGCATGCGAGCACTTGTAAAAATATGCGAGCACGAGCAAACGAGCACCCACTAAAAATTTGCGAGCAATTCGAGCAGAAGCCTAATTTTGCGAGCACTTGAAAATTTGAGCGACCATTCGATACCCCCAATAATGGAACGTTCGATTACCGAACTCCTGTTTGTTAGATTTGTTCGATTTTGTTCGATTAGACACCCCGGAAATACGGCTGGGTATTTTTTACTAGTCAATTTTTACATTGAAGAGTAAAAATGCACAGCCGTATTACACAAATTTGCGCTGAATAAATTGTTTATTATACGACACAATTTTTTCCTGAAATATAGGCTTTCAACAGTGTCTCCGTAGCGCGCGGTCAGGGGGACTAATACGAGTGTAACACGTCTCATATTTGCACTCGTTTTGGTGCGAATTCGCACTCTAAAATGCTATGTCGTAAAATAAATCTCGATATTTAATGGCTATAGTATTTCGATTGAAAACAAATGCTACTTTAATTGTATGGACAATTGATTACCTGTTTGATCTGTGTATCGACCACAAACATAAATGATTAGATAAGTATTACTCTGTAGGGGATGAGGGTGGGGGTAGTGGGAGGAAGTGCAGCCACTCGACCGCTCTTATCGTTTTTTGTTACTTCTGTTGACGTTGAGAGAAGACTCGAGGAATTGTGTTTTTAACAGGGGACATTTTTATTGTAAATATGCACATCGTCTATAGTTTTGTGCCTTTCCAAGTTGATAATAATGATAATTTAATCACTTTATTCTGATCAACAGCGCTTTACAATAATCAATCCTAATATTAAAAACAAGTTGACAAGTTGACATCGCAGTTCCCTTTTATTTTTCTATTCAGGAACACTCATTTAGAAGTTCAGGCATCTGAGAAAACCAGTGATGTCTTGCGGGAGAAACTGACCGAACATAGTCAAGACAATCACAGAAGCAGACTGACCAATCAGCTTGGCAAGGACAACTCCTTTCATGGTGGGTCCAAGGGCTTGGTTTGTTTATTATAAGCGGCACGTTGTCTACAAACACGCTCAGAACTGAAAATAGCCCGCCGAACAAAAACTAACAGCTCAACAACAATTTGTCTTTGCAGACCAGCAACAGAAAGTTCCAGATAAGGAAAGAAAGGATGATGTCAAAAGGGTAGAAGACTCGGAGCTACATGCAGAGCGCTCGCAGCAAAGTCCTGTAGAAACTGACACTACTGATGTAAGCGGCATAGTGATCGTGCGTCTGCCATGGGAAAAAAGTGCGGATCAGAGGAAAGACAACGTAGACATTGTTGCTGTACGTAGATCAGGCTTTTGTTACACCAGTTTTTTCTTCATAATCTTCATTAGTGATCTGTTTCAGTGCCTTTGTTTACACCCCAATCCTATCCCCTCCCAAGTTTTTAACATAGCATGTTTTCAACATTCAGTTTTTTTTTTGTTTCATTTATTTGCAGGATAATTCACACATCAACGATTTCTCCAGTCAGGAACATAAAGATGGTCAGTGTACAGAAAGAGGAATGTCAAGGTATGAAATTCCAGACTAAACTGCAATGGCGGTATTCCACTTAACTTAATCTCACGTGACGCACGAGATATTTGATGGATTATTTACAATATTTGTTTGTTCATTTACAGTGTCCACAATTAGTACAGCAGTGCTAAATCCTCTGACACTTAAATAAAGTTGTTTTATAACCGATGATATTCCCCAAGTGATATTCTCCGGTTTTCAAAATTTGTGTTTTACGGCATTCGCAAGTTCAGTTTTCGTCTCAAATAACTTGCTAAATTGAATAGAACTGATTGTTTTGAACCGAACTAAAAATATTTTTGAGCGCGAACTGAATTATTTTGATGTTTAACAGCTTGGTTAACGGCTCTCCATAAAAAAGAGGCCTTGTGAAAAAATATTTGAAGGATAATAAACACAGTATCCTTAATTTGGCGCGAAAACATGCACAGATGTTTGTCCGCGGACATTATCTGTTCCTCGAAGCTCACAGTTTTTCACGAGCTCCGCTCTTGGAAAACTGTTCGCTTCTCAGAACAGATAATGTCCGCGGACAAATATCCGTGCAGGCATGTTTTCGCGACAAATGAAGGTTATTGTTTATATAACCGACGCGGGTTCATGGAATAATTGTTAAATGATTATTTTGATATTTAATGCTGACTGGCTATTTCGAACTATTTTTCCGTTTCTCCTGAGAGTTCGAAATACCTTTTGCATTCGTATAATTACTGTCAGTTAGTTTTGGAAAAAAGAATACTGAATATGATCCCCCCCCTTTTTCTTACAGCGACGTAGAACTTGAAGAAGACGAAAGGGAGGAGGAAGAGCCATTGAAACCTGTTGGAATCCCCTACAAAGAAGATGTCTGTACGCCCGTATACTCGTGGAGTCGCAAGGCATACAGCTGCAAAGGCCTTGTCAGGTTACTGTTGCAAGACTACGAACCAGAGTTCTTGTGTATTTCGCAGCCTGTTAATGTCGCTCATAACGTGTCCTTCCTGGTGGGAAACTGCATGATGAAAAACAAGGATGACCTAAAATGTGATGACATGGGAGTATGGAAACGCACTGGATCACCAAGTAAATGGTTTTCCATCAAAAGAGATGAGAATAATGATGTTGCAGAAATAGTGCCATTGCAAGGAAAGCCTGGACCAAAAGATGATAACGTGTATCAGCTACGAAGGATCTACTATGTGAATGGTTCTGACAGAGATGTCCGTAAAGTAATATCTACTTTGCAAGGTAAATTACCTGTTTATGTACCCTGCGAGACAGAGATTCACTTCTCGATCCGCGCGCGACGAGAAGGAACCTCTGCACACAACCGCTCGATTTTCTATCGTGCATGTGCGAACTACGTCAGTGTAGGTACTCGCGCTCAGCACGCGCGCGCTAATTGTACACGTAAGCTTTTGACTTTCTTTGCATCTGTACCGAGTTAACTTGGCAATTTTCCCGGCAATTTCTTAGGAAAATGGTTAGTTCAGCTAGTAGAATATATTTTTCAATAGATGATTATTGTTTCTGCTGATTTAGCGAGTTTGAAGCAGTTTTTGAAAGGAAAATTTGTACTGCATGACGCATACAAGTGACCCGTACGCGTGATGAAGCGCGCACTTTAATGACTGGTCCCGATGGAAACAGTTAGTTTGTTTTCCCAAGAATCTCGATGTTTTCCGAGACGAAGTCGAGGGAAACATCGAGATTCGAGGGAAAACAAAACTAACTGTTTCCCGAGGGATCAGTCATTAAGTGTTTTGTTATATAGCAACAAGCAAGACTGAGAAGACAATTTGAGTTCGAGCAAAACACGCCAAAGGTTTTCAATAAATACACACCGAAGCGAACAAAGAAATCTGATTCAAGCTAAAAAATTATCTTATGATTTACAGCTTGGTCAAGACAGAAACAAATGTTTACCTTTTGAGTATATTTGGCATCTTTCTCGGCAACCATACGGCTAATTTCTTCAGCTGAGAGGTTTGAAAAACGGTTATTTACCGGCGGCTCTATTTTAAAACATACTCGATATACAACCAATGAGAGCGCGCGTTAGGTCCAACGAAACTACAGCTATATAACAAGCACCAGAAGCTTATCACCTAGAAGCGTATAAGTTCGATTCAATGCGTGGGTTTTTTCCCGACCAATCAAAATTAACTTCCTTATATGGAATGGCAGATGCGGTTTAACGCGCGTGTTCGCGCGCGGGATTTTTTCCGGGAATATTTTTATTCGTCGAGGTGCGTAAAAGTGCGTACTGCGTAGTCGATTTCCGGGAATCTTGTCTGCAATTCTGAGAATCAGCCACCTTTAATAAAGTATACACACTCATTACATATCTTTTCTAGCAAAAAAAATCAAACATCAACACCACAGTTTAAAAAGCAAGTGTTTTATTGTGTACTACAACTTGATGATACGATATTTTCTAGCCACAAAATTTCGAAAAATTACGAGTGGAAAATTCGCTTGCCGCAATACAAATTTAAAGCGACAAGCTCACTAAATACGGCTAAATAAAAGACAAATCGGTAAAACGCTAATATTAGTATAGGTTAATCAACTTTTTAAAGTGTTAAAGGTGGTTTTCGGGTCTGAAGAACTGCTCTCAAAGCGCAACGGCAAATGCATGAAAAGTGCAATTTCTTCCCCGCGTGATCGACAACATTTAGCACAAAAACATTGTACAAACGTTACCCACGAGAAAAAAAACCCACATTTTGGATAAGGAAAGCTATCTGGTTTTTCTGAAGCGATATTGTCGATAGTTTGATCGAAATAACGGTTGTTATCTTGTTGGGAAAAGTCTTAAAGCTACTGGAAGCGGTTATTTTGAAATTAATAATAACTCAGTTTGACAGCGAAAGAAAGCTTTGCGAACACAAATCCTCAGCTACAAGCTCGTGAAATAAATGAATCATCGACTTATACAATTCAGTTGTACACTAACTAGACAGGTTAAACAACCCATTTCAAGCTTAAAGAGGTTGTCGGCTCTCAAACCTTGCTCTTTATATATAAACAAAACTTGTAAACAACAATAATAATTATCATCCGCGCGTTAATAGATCGATCTAGAACTCGTTAAAAACACAACGACACCTTTTCACAAATTCGTTTGCAGCGAAATACTCCACATTTTTAGGTAACTGAATAGCTTTCTATTTTGTTAAAGCGATACAGTCGCTACTTTGACTGTAAGTTTTAAAATTATCTTTCTCAGAAAAAATCTACAAGAGAACTTGAAAACAACCACATTATTACCGCACGCTATTTCAGTCGACAAACACGCTAAGTAAACACCAAAACATATTTACAAAAATACTCATAATTTTCGGATAAAGGAGTAGTTTTCTTGTTTCCTCGATTGATACTGCCGTTATTTTGACTATAATAATGTCCTCTTGCTCAAAAAATCTGCAAAAAGATTTACCTGCGGTTCTTTGAAATCAACAACTGTTGACAGCGATCAAAAACATAACACAAGATCCTTACCCGGCGATGGCATTTCCTCTACTGTATCTCACATATCCCGGCTAGCTGCCTAGCTCCTCAACTCGTACCACATGCGGGTCTTTTTCTTTCCGAAAATATAAAATCAAAGAAATCCTGAAGCACAGCGTATTCAGAGTATCCCGAGAGAACTTTTAAATAAATCGAAAAAATGGTCACTTTCCATGCATTTCACCGATTCAAACTCATTGGGACAAGTCGAAATAGACCTTCAAGGTTTCTGTCAACTCACCGGGAACTCTTCCAAATAATACTTCGACACTTAGCGCTTTCCCAGCATTACAAATGTCCTAATATTTTCTTCGGGCGAAAATTTTCCTCGCGAAGCCGCCATTACAGATGTAGTTCTCGCGAGGAGCCGCGAGGAGCGCGAAAATCCTAGTTTCCATATAAGGGCAAAATTGATTCAGCGATTCTGATTGGTCGGGAAAAAACCCACGCATTGTCCCAAACATATAAAGAGAAGTTACACGCTTCTAGGTGATAAGCTTCTGCAAGCACTTAATGACTGTGCATGGGACCAAGGGCCGGGGAACAGTGAGTTTTGTTTCCCCGAGACTTGGTCATTGAGGGTCGACTGTTTTGAAGCATCCCACGTGACACCTTCTCGTCCAATCAAAAGTGGCACCTGAGTTGGGAAGTATATAACAACGGGTTTTACCAGGTTAAAAACCTATATTATTTAATTTATTCGTCCCAGATTTAGGACGCGGCAAGATCAAAGGAACGTGCGTTGAGTGCAGATGCTACTTCCCGTCGCGCGCGCGCGCCGAAAGAGAAGTCAATCTCTGTCTCGCAGGGTACTGTTTACGAAGATCTATCAGTGCAAAATAGAAGTTGGGTCCTTGTGACACCCTATTCTATGCTGTACCTTTAGCACGGGTGAGGTTGTCCATGACTGATACTCGTCATCACCATCATCATCATCATCGGTCCTTTTCGCGCGCCATGCGACGCATAAGGCCTCATGACTGACTATTCACGGAAAAACCTTACTCGAGACCTACCTACTTTCCTACCTACCTATCTATACCTTCCTGCACACGTACTTAGGTGAGTTTGTATGTCGAGAGCCGATGCTGAGGCCGTTTAACACCCCTCTCAACAATGTTAAGAGGTGTTGCGACGAGTTTGAACTCATTTAAACTTTCTCTTAACATCTTGACAACATTTCTTTTGGTCTTGAAATGTTGAGATTTTTTTATCATAATCTCAACATCTCTCAACATGACTCAACAAATATTGAGAGAATGATGAGACAAATGTTGAGACCGTTTGATGGTAGCTATGGGTGGGTAGGTAGGTAGGTAGGTATATATCAGTCTCCACTGTCTAAATTTTTTTTTCTTTTGTCACTTCGTAGACAACAAGAACCGTGCGACGCCATACACATTTATCCAGTATCTTTTCAAGTCCGAGGAGCATGAAATTAGCAACATAAGGCCTCATGGAAACTCAAAGAAAAAGTCATCTTATAGGCGGATTCTTCCAAGTACCCAGGAACAATTAAAAGAGAGCTTGAAAAATAAAGAAACGACTCCAAAAGAAGCTCTGGATGCTGTGTATTGTTCGGTTGGCGATGTCACGTCTGCCCGATCCTTAGGAGAACTTCCCAGGGGGCCAAGGGACATATATAACGCACGATACTCGGCCAAAAAACCCGATAGCCATACAACTGAACGCCAAGAAGAATGCAAGAATTCTAACGATACCCTGTGCCTGGATAGCATGTGGACCCTCCTGGAACGGGCAAAGCGAGAGGAGGAAATGTCAAGAGAAACCACCTTCATTCGAGAATGTACAATACATCCAGACTTATTCGTTGTTTTGGCGAATAATCGTCAACTCCAAGAGCTTAGCCAATTTTGCACCAATCCAAAAGAATTCTGTGTGTTCGGAATTGACCCAACTTTCAACATTATTGATCGATATATCAGTCTAACAGTTACTACCTACAGAAACCTAAAGCTGGAAAATAAGGAAACCGGCAAACCACCTGTGTTCATTGGTCCGTTATTGATGCATCAACGTAAGGACTGGAAAACGTACTCCAAGTTCGCCTACCTTCTTACAGCTGAATGTCCTGTTCTCGAGGGAATTTTGGCGTGTGGCACTGACGGAGAAAAGGCGCTTATCGATGGCTTCAAGAGACATTTTCGCTTCGCCACTTTTCTGAGATGTTTTATCCACTTTAAGGATAACATCAAGAGAGAACTCGGTGATAGAGGATTCCGGCCGGGTGAGAAACAACAGTTCCTTGACGAAATCTTTGGCAGACAAGAGGGAACTGTGAAATTCTTTGGATTGGTAGATTCTGACTTGGAAGACGAATTCGACGCTAAACTAGAAAGCTTGAAGGATAGCTGGATTGAAAGAGAGACACAAGTAGGTTGCAGCCGAAAGATGCCATTCTACGAATGGTTTAAGAAAGAAAAGGTTGGTAACACTAAAGAATTATTAGCTAGAGATCATTACTAAACCATTAACTAGAAAAAATAGATATAATTATGGTTATCACAATCATAAATAAATGGATACAGTGAACTCTCTCTATAAAGCGGATATACCCTCGAGACCAGTTTAGTTAGAGAAAAACAAGTGAAATTCGGCCGGACAAGCCAAGCCACCCATGTCCCCTTAGCTGAGAGGTGTCCGCCTTACAGTCGTGTCCGCATTGAGAGAGTTCACTGTGAATCAATCGATCAATCAGTCACTCACTCAGTCAATCAATCAATCAATCAATCAAACAGACAAATGAAACAGGTTCTTATTTGGAAAAGTTAGTAAAACTCAGAAAACACTACCTTATAAAAAAAAATATGCTTTGGAGGTTCATAATCACAATCTACAGGACTAATTTGTTCCTGAAAGTAAATGTTTAACACCCATATTGAATTACTTTTATGACCAGCAGAAAGCAGTATTTACCCTGTGAAAATAAGAACCTATTTAAGAACCTAAACACCCAATATGTAAGAAACATTTTCAGAAAAGCAGGGGTTGTTATACGCTGGTTTTTACTGTATTCAACTAAAATGTAAAGAGATTATATATTAAAAGTACAGTAGCTAACTCAAACTCGGTTAACTCGAACTCGCGCTATCTCGAACTCAAACCCATTCCCCTTGCCCTTGTTTTTCAGTCATTTACTATCGGCTAACTCGAACCCCCGCTTTCTCGAACTATTTTTTTGTTTCCCTTGGGAGTTCGAATAGCGGTGTTCTATTGTAATAAACCTTAGATAGCAGATCTCCTAAAATCATAAAGTAAAAAAAGAAAACATAAAAAAGGAAAATTAGCGCTAAATAAAATTGCTGCAGCTCATTCGTCTGATTTAAAAAAACAACTTTGCAGCATTAATTGAGGGTTGTCCAATACACACCAACTGAGTCGGATCGTCTTTTTTACGAGTCGACCCGTCTACCGGAAGTCAGTTTTCGGCGGGGAAACTCGAGCCGGAAAATTACGTCTGCTCTCGCAGGCTAGGGTCGAGGAGGCGGTTGAAACATGTCACGATCCGACTCGTTCGTGACGATCCGTCATAAACATAGTCGACCCGTCTCCCAGAAAAGTCACTTGGTGAGAGACTTAGAAAAAACCCACGACATGAGGGTCGAGGAGGCGGTTGAAACATGTCGACGGATCGTGACGATCCGACTAGTTCGTGACGATCCGTCATGAGCGTAGTCGACCCGTCTCCCAGAAAAGTCAGATGGTGAGAGACTTGGAAAAAATCCAGGACATGAGGGTCGAAGAGGGGGTTGAAACATGTCGACGGATCGTGACGATCCGACTAGTTCGTGACGATCCGTCATGAGCGTAGTCGACCCGTCTCCCTGGAAAGTCAGATGGTGAGAGACTTAGTAAAAAACCACGACATGAGGGTCGAGGAGGCGGTTGAAACATGTCGACGGATCGTGACGATCCGACTAGTTCGTGACGATCCGTCATAAACATAGTCGACCCGTCTCAGAGAAAAGTCAGTTGGTGAGAGACTTAGAAAAAACCCACGACATGAGGGTCGAAGAGGGGGTTGAAATATGGCGAAGGATCGTGACGATCCGACTAGTTCGTGACGATCCGTCATGTGCGTAGTCGGCCCGTCTCCCTTAAAAGTCAGATGGTGAGAGACTTAGAAAAAAACAAGACATGAGGGTCGAAGAGGGGGTTGAAACATGTCGACGGATCGTGACGATCCGACTAGTTCGTGACGATCCGTCATAAGCATAGTCGACCCGTCTCACAGAAAAGTCAGATGGTGAGAGACTTAGAAAAAACCACGACATGAGGGTCGAGGAGGGGGTTGAAATATGTCGACGGATCGTGACGATCCGACTAGTTCGTGACGATCCGTCATGAGCATAGTCGACCCGTCTCACAGAAAAGTCAGATGGTGAGAGACTTGGAAAAAACCACGACACGAGGGTCGAGGAGGGGGTTGAAATATGTCGACGGATCGTGACGATCCGACTAGTTCGTGACGATCCGTCATGAGCATAGTCGATCCGTCTCACAGAAAAGTCAGATGGTGAGAGACTTAGAAAGAAACCACGACATGAGGGTCGAAGAGGGGGTGAAATAAGTCGACGGATCGTGACGATCCGACTAGTTCGTGACGATCCGTCATAAGCATAGTCGACCCGTCTCGCAGAAAAGTCAGATGGTGAGAGACTTAGAATAAAACCACGACATGAGGGTTGAAATATATCGACGGAAACGCGACGATCCAAGTATAGCCTGAGTATCAGGCCTTATACTCAGGCTATAAATCCAAGTAGGTCGTGATGATCCGTCATAGACTGAAAGCTGAGACCGTCGATCAGTAGTGCAGGCCTCGCGATCAGCCCGCGCTTAGCCGCCATCTTGAAATCGGAGTAGACCCTGGGATCGAGGTTGTCGTCTTGGCGTACACTGAGAGGAATGGGTGCTAGTCACAAGCGTCCGCCATATTTACTGTGGACTTCTGCAGGACTTGTTGGCGGCCACCGTCGACGGTAAATTTATTGCAGTTTCCAAGGTTCTTTTTAACCTTGGAACACTAGGAGTAGCGAACATACGCTAGGAGCATCGACGGCTGCAATGAAGGCGATTTGGGGAGATTTGACCATTTTTATGGTATTTATCGAGCTTCGAGTGATGGAAGGTCAACTGAAATTGAACCAATTATATAAACTGGAGGACACACAAACACCAAAACAACACAACACATGTACAAGGTAAGTCAGTTTACCGTAACTCAAATTGAAAGTCAAGTAATTGATTCATCAATGATTTGGTTTAATTGTCACAGGGCAGATTTGGAACAATAAGCTTACATATTATAAACATTGATGCCAGATCATATAATTTGTTTGTTGAATTCCTGTACAATTACCCTTAAAATTATTAAAGGTGTACATTTTTACTATCAATTCTAGTTGCCAAAATGTATTTAAACTTAAATCTATTTGGCTAATGCCACCTTGACCTTTCAGTGTCAGTCAGTGCATCAGCATGGGTCCTTGCGAAGCTGGGATGGGGATTTTAAAATAATTATTGTTGGGGTGTGAGGGTGATAACCAGGCTTTAGAGATTGACTGGAGTTCGCTTGTCTCCCGACATCTGCCCGTTCCTGTTGGACGGTCTTGTTTTCGACGAACATCATACAACTCGTCCAGCTGAAAGTCAGTCGTGAACCGCTTAGAATATGTCCTGAATTTCTGACTACAGTCAGATTAGCATCAATTATTTCATGCAAAAAACCTTTCCTCAATATTGTTCAGCGAATTATTTTTAGCCTCAAGTCTTCACGTCTACAATGAAAACTAAGCCATATGCCGTTATTAATCGTACTTTGAGAAATTCTTGAGTAGTCGTTCCTATTTCTGTTGTATACCAGATTTAATAAAGCCTAGTTTGTTTTTTGCCGCAAATGCCCCGCACTATTAACGACCAACCATGAGCTATTAGGAGACGTGGGTTTCGACAAAGAAGTAGTCCTTTGTCTTTAATGTGGGCTTGGAGGCTAATTTGGTCAATTTTGGGCAGTGCTTTGAAGTGCTGAATCACAAAATAATATGAAGTAATTTCAACATCACTTCTTCTTTACTTCTTCTAGATCCTGGTGGAAATATTTTTGTTTCAGAAAAATTTATGGAATTGTAAACCGATAAATCCTTAAAATGTAGTTTTGTTTATACTGGGTGCATGTTCGAATCACAAAGCTCTCTAATTTTGCATCTTTCTTGTCCTTTACGGAGGGCCTTTACGATCCTTGCATTATATTTACCCCGTTGCCATGTTTTCAAAGCCAGCAATACTTAATTTCAGCGGCAAATGCCAGAATTTATTCCTTTATAAGGCCATACTTTCCTTATAAAGAGAGTCTATTTTCCCACAAAACCAATCATAAGCGGCCCCATAAACAATGACACATTTGCCTGGTAACAATACCTCCAAGAGTCAAGCAGTGAGGCGATGACAAGTTACTTTTATGTGAAAAGAAAAGGTGATTATTTGCCATTTTCCTTTTCAATTTAGCCAGAATACAGTTCGATTTACTTATTTGAGTAGAATTCAATGACTGGTGAATGTTTCGCAATTGACATTGGATGTCAAATACGCATACCGTATGGTGTTGTTTTTTAAAACCGAAACTCCATTTATATTGCTTGATTACTGTAATTTTCCCGCTAAATTTGTCATAGAGACGAAAGTTCATGTGCTAGTACACCTGTATCTCGCTGAAAAAGGATTCCCTTGAACTGAAATTTTGCATACAAGTTCCTTTTATTATCGGCTTCAAGCTGACTAGCCTGTGTGCAGACGACTCCTATTTCCTTGCTTCACGCGACAAAAGGGTCGTCTGCGAAACCGCATACCTAATCGTGTTCCAGCACCCTGCTGTTTGGGTTTTAGTTTTTGCATAAATTTAACTTCACAGTTTTATTTACGTTTACCGTATATACAGAGGCAGGATCTTGATTTGATCGCTTCAAGATCACAGGTCTAACAGGAGTAATGTAATGCGAACTGTACAGTGTTTCAACAGAAGATATATTAATCCTCTCGGTTGATATTCAAGTTCGACTGTTCGGTCCCCGAATTCTGGAGAAACAGCGGGACACTGGAACACGATTAGGAACGCGGTTTCGCAGACGACCCTTTGGCCGCATGAAGCAAGGAAATGAGTCGTCTGCACGCAGGCTACAAGCTGACAAGAAATTATCAAATTCTGAAATGGTCACGTTAGCTTCCAGTACCACCTTAACTGCTATCACAGCTGTACATTGGGTATTAGAGGTATAAACGACAACTTTTAGGACCTTAATTTTTATTAATTAATTGTGTTTCTTTACTGTTCGTTAATGATACTTTACAGTGCATCTAACCCCAAAAAGTTTTTTTCGCTAAATAAAATGACCACATTTTGTTGAGCATAACTGCGCAAAAAGTTTTTGATTTGGTAAAATCCTCTATTTTTTGTGCCCTGTTGAAGTACGGAAAATCACACCAAAATTGCCGCCATTTAATTGTATCACGACCGAGTTTCTGGATGTGACGTCAAATCCAGAACACGGCAAATCTGCATATCGCACATTTCACTTGTTTCTTTGTACTTGTACGATACCATACAGTACCGCTCAGAGATAAGCTAACCAAAATCTGCGTTAGAAACTCGTTAAGAACGCGCGTATTCTAACGCGCGCGCGCGTTATGAATGCGTTAGAGTGCGTGTCGATTACGCGTTTTTGCGCGTTAAAGTTAACGCATTAGTATGTATGAGCTTGGTCATTTATATTGCTATTGTTATTTTGTGAATAGCAGTTGAATGGTTAACATTTCAAAAGACAAAATACCGCATGAATTTGAAGTGTTTTCAAGGTGCTGACGATTGCTTGAGTAATAATTCGAATGAAGAGCAAGTCGCGATTGTTCTGCTGCTGGAGCAT
The DNA here is from genome assembly GCA_029204205.1 of Desmophyllum pertusum. Lineage (NCBI taxonomy): Eukaryota > Metazoa > Cnidaria > Anthozoa > Scleractinia > Caryophylliidae > Desmophyllum > Desmophyllum pertusum. Next base: position 431,952 of record MU826858.1, read on the forward strand.
ATCATTACCAAATACGTTGATGAATGAACAACTGACTTTATAAACTAAATTCCATTTTTAGACAACATTACGGCTTTATAATGACAGCTAGTTGGGAGAAAATATATTCCGTATTGGGCGGAGTCGCGAAGCGACGGAGCCCAATACGGAATATATTTTCTCCCAACGCCGTCATTATAAAGCCGTAATGTCGTCTCAAAATCGAATTTAGTTTTGTATCGCGATTCAAACATTTTTTGGACAAATTAAAAGGAAAATTAAGATCAGTTGTTGTTGATTGAAATAGAAATTCCCACTATACGCGACGAAATGTGCACGGCTTGAACGCGAAAGCATTTTATCGTCTCGAAGAAAGTCGGACTTTTTTCGCCGGTAAATTGCTTATGGAAACAAAATCAATTCAGAATTATGTCCCACAAAGTTTTCTAAAATACCAAACAGCGATTAAATGGGAAAATAATCCAATTTTGCACCGAAAAAGTTGATTTAACAACTTAGCGCGTGCACATCGCGAAAACAAGTGAAAACGGTAAACAAACTCTTACAAGAAATAAATGACTTTAATATTCACCATACGCTAACTTTTAGATTGAGTAAGTTGTACCGGCGAATAAAGCACTCCATAAATTAGCAAATGACAAGATATAAACGATTGCCGACGAGTTAATCGAAGAAAACTTTTGAATTTTGATGCGTACGTGAGGAACCCAATTCAGTGCCCCAGTGCCAATCTGTATCTTCAGAACCAATCACCCGCCCGCATTTGAGACGACATTACCGCAAAATAACTTCGTCTCACTCGTAAGCAAAACTTATAGGTGGATCGCGATACCAAGCTGAATTGTCTTTAGCTATTCAAGTATAATATAAGCTTACAAGTACCTGGAAACATCGTTGCAGGGTACGGTGTGACATATTAAAGTTCCGTTTGTTCCATGTTATACATTTTATTTTCATTTGTCAATGGTTACAATATATATGATTTGATTATAATTCACGAAAATCAAACCAATAACGCCTGTGACTGGCGAATTTACTTTCGTTCAGCTCATTTTACGTTTACTGCCGGATTGAAATCTATCTTGTGCCGCTGACATAAGCTTACTTTAACGTATTCGCCGACTTATTTTCGGCTTGGTTTGAGTTCTCGTTAAATAAAAAATATTGTTTTCTTTCAATGTTTTGGCATAATTAAAATAAAATAGACTATGCTTTGAACTTCAACCGGTGCTCACTCGCACGTAATTAAATATGCAAGATCAGAAACAACAACAATAATCATTGGAAATCATCGCTCCATCCAAAATCTTTCTTGCTCCAACCGAAATCGGCATACTGTAAAACATGGACTGGACTGGATTTGTAAAACATGGACTGGATTTGTAAAACATGGATTTGTAAAACATGGATTTGAAAAAGGTGGATTTGTAAAACATGGATTTGTAAAAGGTGGATTTGTAAAACATGGATTTGTAAAAGGTGGGTTTGTAAAAGGTGGATTTGTAAAAGGAGAATTTGTAAAAGGTGGATTTGTAAAACATGGATTTGTAAAAGGTGGATTTGTTCTCCGTGATCAACATAATTTTTTGACACATTATTATCCTGTTCGGCTTTTTATCTAAATATCTCGTATCCAGCGATAAAATTTATTTCCGAGTCCTCTGAGTCAAAAGTCATCTCAGTATCCAATGAAATGGAAGCCATTGTTAATTTGAAAGAATTAAGATGACTCGAGAGCCCAAATTGAACGAATTTTGCCGAAGAAAGCCCTCGATCGACCGGGAAATGTATAGAGTCAACAGAGAACGCTCACACGGTCGTTCTGGATTTGACGTCACAGCTCACTCTCCCCAGATCCCCATTCTTGCGGGTCGTGAACTATTTGGAGCTTGACTTTAACTGGCTACAAAAAATAGACGATTTTACCAAATCGAAAAAATGTTGCACAGTGATACTCAAAACAATGTGGCAATTTTATTTAGCAGAAAAAATTTGGGGGGGTAGGTGCACTTTAATTTGGTAGCCAAGCCTTTATTAAACTCGGAGGCGCGGATGCTAAGCTAATTTGCATCTGTGGTTCGCTAATAGAAAATCGCTGGGTAGGAATAACTTTTTCGTTGCTAGGAGATTTGGGTATATTTCTTTTTCTTTGTTAAATTGTTAATTTACACACAACCCCACAAGCATCGCACTTGAAATATTTATTGTGTATAAATAAAGGTCATTATTATTATTATTCTGGGGGTATGGGGTATGGAAGAGAAAGAAGCTCTCTTTCCTTCTCTTCTACTCTCATCACATGTCAGGAGACTAACAAACTCCAGTCGATCCCTAAAAGCCTGGTTATCACCCTCACCTCCCACCATCCCAGCTTCGTGATGTCACATATTACTAGTCTAACAAATTGAATATAACCCAGTTTCTCACATACATTGATTAGAAGTACACAGTTCAGAATGGTGACATTCCCCACAAGTCACATAAAAATCAATTTCCTGTTACAGTCAAAGCTCCCATAAGCGGACACACTCGGGAAGCAGAAAGAGTGTCCGCAACTGGTCAGGCTGGCCCCTTATGGGAATGATTCTTGTAAGCGGCCACTAGCAATATAAGGGATAGCCCCTTACAAGAGCTTGTACTGCTCACACTAAACAGTATTATTAATGCTGATTAATGAAAAAAAAAACATCATTTGATATGAAGTTAATGTTACAATGCCTGCCGATTGTGGAAAAAACCTGTATACATGTACTCACAAACATTAACAGTCTCGTATTTATAAATATCAGTGGGGTCATAGTAAGGCCTAAGATTGAGGTTAACAGGATTGTTCCTTTGGGGTGTCCGCTTACGAGAGCTTAGAAACAACAATTTTAGACCAATCTTCCATTCTCTTGCGTAGTATCATGAAAGCATTTTACGAGCAAACTGTTTCCTCAGTTTTCTACAATTTCATTGCCATGTTAATCTAATTATTGCCATTCGGTGGCCATTTACAATTTTCATTTTATGCGAAACCTTGATCGACAAACTGTATTCATGCATTCAGTTTCAACGTACATGTACCGACACAACAGTTACTGATTTATACGAGCCAAGAATTATATTCTGGGCCACCGGTAATCACTAAGTTCTTTCTTGAATGAAAGTTATTGAAGGGCTGTTTCGGAAAAAAGAGAAACGAAAAGCAAATTACTAATTAAAACTATTAAAGGAACTGAGTCTAAACACAGACATATGTAATTTAAAATCGCAAGTCTAGAGAGCGTGAAAGTGATTTCCAAAACAACAACAAACTCAAATTATGTCGGTTAAAATCAAATGAACACTCGCCTTTTTGAAGAAATGCAAGCTCTTTAATTCCACTGCGTAGTTCTCCATTCACTTGACAACGATAAGAGAGCAATATCATGTGAAAATTTCGGTTAAAGCTTCTTCGCATCGACCTTCGCTGGCTTTGCACGTTGCTGAAATTAAAACGTCTTCGCTTGGGCAGCGCATGCCTGGCGGCAAAGTCATTTGATATTTTTGACCGTGGGCAAGATGGGAAAATCTTGCCCGCTCTCGGAACCAATCAGATTGCAGGATTCGAGAGTTCCGCCCGCTCGCGCTCTCAGAAAAAAAATAACAGTACATATCACATTGATTTGCACTGACTGAGTTATTAAATTCAAATACCGGTACTAAATTATTGTTATTATTACAAGTTATATTATTTAATATTCAATGAAATAATTATGATACTATGAAACCTAACCCTTCATGTAGCTAAGAATAAAATAATGAATGTTATTTTATAATTATGAGTTATTATACAAGTCATAATAATTATCATCGTTGATAATAATGCTGATCGGTTTTTTTCCATTGCTTTTCAACAGGACGTAAGCACAGAAATTTGCCAACAACTCATTTCTTGGTTGTCAGGATTCCGGCATACATATACTGTAACAAAGCATATGAATTGGTGGACGTTCCTGTTTGTAATGTTTTGGAAAATCACAATAATGATGTTGAGAAACAATCAAAGTGGTAAAAAATTACAGTCAGAACAGTTAAAGTTTTTCACTAAAAAATGATTATTCCCTTTATTAATAAAAAATATTATTGAGAGCAGTTCTAATACAGTTGAACCTCAGTATTTCGAACTTGGCTATTTTGAACCCCCCACTACATGTACATGTATTTTGAACTACAAAATGTACATGTAAATGTATGTAATACCCATTTCCCTTGGATTTGTTCTTGCTTTTCACCCCAATTTAAGATACATGTACATTCATTTTGAACGGCATATCCTAAAACCCGAAACAACGAAACAAAATCACCGAAACTAAACGAGCGAAACGAAACCGCCCAAACTAAATCACCAAAACAAGAGAAATGACCAAAACAAAATAACTGAAACGGCCGAAATATATGACATGGATGGGGGTAAAACATGTTCAGCTTACAGCCTAAATTCTGTGCAGGACTGCGGATGTACAGATTGCTGGAATTTGATTGTTTCTCCTTGCATGAATAGTTTTTGGGAGTTGTCGCCTGCCCCAAAGATCTCCAATTGTACGTCGTTTAGAAGGCACCAACTTCGTATATGTTCATGTGACCAGCTCTCTGCTGATTGTACGTAAATGTATTATTTCTTAAAACCCACAATTACCCGAGCTTATCCCGGTTTCTGTAGCATGAAGCGACTAGGAGTATTGCTACTCCCCTGGATGTGATGCTAGTCCATCGCATCGTACCCAGTTATACTCCTGGGTGGAGAGAGGCAATGTGAGCTTGTAAAGTATCTTGCCCAAGAATGCAACACAGTAACCGTAGGCCAGGGCTCTAACCCGGACTGCTCAGTCCAAAGTCCAGCTCGCTAACCATTAGGCCGCCACCGCGTCTCCCTATTATTTCTTAATAATGATTTATTTTGAGTTGCAGTCTTGGTTTACATAAAAGTTAACATAACAGTTTACACTGATGAACCAGTGGCCCTCTGTCCTAGAAAGTTACAAAAATATTTACATGTAAATAAAAAGTTTTGTTACTAATATAAAATCACTAAAAATATGTACAAGATCATCCAAAAAGTAAAATATTATTATATTACATTATTACATGTATATTACATGATTCGTTAAAAACATATCAGTCTGAAATAAATGGGTGGAAAGGACAGCTGCAAAGGGAGGCTGGAGGCCGCTACTATATCTGACATTTTGCATTTATTTGGTCCAGGAAATTGTACTTTTATCAGGGAAAAGTCAGGGAATTTTGAAAACTGTCTGTGGCAACCATGTTTGAGCTGTGTCCTCTGTTGGTATTATTGTAGCCTGAGTATCAGGCCTTCCTTAGGGGAGGGGGGAGAGGAGGAGAGGAAGGTTTTGTTTGAACCCCCACCCCACCCCTATGGAAATTCCAGTTTAGCTTCATACATTTGTTTAAAAATTATGGCTTTTGAGACCCTCCTCTCCCTCTTAAAAGGCATTGACCTTTCTTGGGGTACATGTAGGTATATGGATATTTTCTGCAGGAACTACACAATAATACTCCCCTGGGCTAACCAGGTACAAGGAATGTTTTTAAAAACAAACCAAAACAAGTGGCAAATTCCCTGGGGTGGTAGACTACAAGCAGCTCCCAGACTCCTCATTTTTCTCTTCTCCCACTCTACTATCCCAGAGAGAAATGAGGGACTGCTCTTAGTCTACTTGGGTGGGGACAAATAAGCTGTTCTCCCAAATGCACCACAGTGTGACAAAGACATTATTGTTTTGTTTGAGATCAAAGTCTTAACCACACTCAAGGGAGGTAGGTGATAGGTATTGCTATAGAGGTGATGGTCATTCACATTGCTATAGAAGAAACCATCCACCTTTAGTAAACCGTGTTCCAACCTGACTTGATACAAAAAAATGTTCAATTGCTAAAGTTGATATATAACTGCGAAGATCTCATTCTCTTTCATTCTTTCCACTGCAGTTCACATAATTATGAATTGTTTCATTATATTCCACAATTTTATAGCAGCTTTGTTCATGCATTTTGCTTTCATTTACAACTGTCTGTTGGTGTGGGGTGTATGTAAAACTGACTTTGGATGTCTTCGGGTTAAGTCGACTCGTGAGCAGTCCATCATCTGGGTTTTCAGTATTGCAAAATTCTGACCATCAGCTATATAATATCTTATTTATTTTTATTTGCTATCTTCATATTTTTAAAAAATATATATATTTATTTTAATTGTGTTCCGGGTGTGTTCCTGGTTTTACATGATCAGGTCCAATCTCGTTCCCAGAGTCCTCGTTACCCTTATTTCCCAACCGCTGGTCTAGGTTGACGCGGGCTCTGGGTACGAGAATGGATCAGGCCTGTATGGATCAACTGTACATGTACCATGACACATAAATAAAATAGTGATCAATAAATAAATATTGACAAATTGCTGACTACAACAATATTGTTTGTTATGTAAGCTTAACAAATGACAAATACCATGATGGATACATCAAAGTAACAATAATTATTGTAAAACATTTTACACCTTTTATAAATCCATAATAAATTATTCTTAATATTTCTTATTTAATATTAGCAAGCTAGATGTTAATTTATGACCATGTATATATAATTTCACCATGCATGGACATCATTATTTGTATTTCTAATTTACTGAAGTGTATCTTGTAAAGGAGGGTTTTCTGTTTTCCCTGAAATATTGATATAAAATCTTATTGGTGATAGTTTTGTGGATATAAAAAAGTATTCAGTAAAAAAGGTCCAAATCCTTGTTGTGGCTTTTTGAAAGTGGATGGTATTTCTACTACAATTTTTAGCGCCTTTTAAAGTTTCCATTTTACTATAAATATGTTATTATATTTTCTGTAAGTTAATTTCAATATAAAACTTTTTTGTTATACATTAAAAGCAACTTCAACAAAACCTGCCTTATTGATCCACTTGAATTCCAATATGGTATAGAGCAAATAATGGAAGAATGACATCAAGTTGAAAATGAACCAAGTGTTTTCATGGTCACTTGCCCGTATAAGCGTGTTTGTGGCCTGTGTACCTCGCTCGTTTAATTGTGCCCTCATACTTTTATAACGAGGGTAATGCATGCAGATTTCGTTTGTTTGTGGCCTTGCAATATGTACAATGCAGGTCATGTATAGCGTGTTTTGCGACCTCGCGCTTTTAATAGCGTGTTTGTGGCCTCACGCTTTTAGAACGAAGAATAATTACATTGTGTTTAGCGTGTTTGTGGCCTCACGCTTTTAATAGTGTGTTTGTGGCCTCACGCTTTTAGAACGAAGAATATACATTGGGTTTAGTGTGTTTGTGGCCTCACGCTTTTTAGAACGAAGAATATACATTGTGTTTAGTGTGTTTGTGGCCTCATACTTTTAGAACGAGGTATACACATATATATGTCGCGTGCAGGCATATTATATGTGGCGTCGCGTGCCTGTGCTAGCGCCTGATACTACATGGAAGCGTGTAATAGTGGCCTCGTACTTTTAGAACGAGGTATACACATATATATGTCGCGTGCAGGCATATTATATGTCGCATCGCGTGTTTTATTTTGATCTGCTAGCGCCTGGTACTACATGGAAGCGTGTTATAGTGGCCCTCGTACTTTTAGAACGAGGTATACACATATATATGTCGCGTGCAGACATATTATATGTCGCGCGCCCCTGTCTCTCACGTCCTGACTACGAAAAAGTCGATCGACTTTTAGCTGTGTCGGGTCGTCACGAACCGTACGGATCGTCACGATCTGTCAAATATTCATGCACACATCTCTCGGATCACGACCTGACTACGAAAAAGTCGGATCGACTTTAACTGTGTCGGGTCGTCACGAACCGTACGGATCGTCACGATCTGTCAAAATATTCATTAACACATCTCTCGGATTTGGCGGACCGACTTCCGGTAAGTCGAGTTCACTTCCGTTTCGAACATCACGACCTGACTTCCGCTAGACGGGTCGTCTCCGAGAAAAGACGACCCGACTCAGTTGGTGTGTATTGGACATGCATGCATTAATTCTCCCATGATCCTACTTACTTCTACAGAAATCGTATATGTAAGCACCAACACTGTTGGCCATAAGTGGTCAGTGAGCTCACGTACGTGTACCAACTTCCTGTATCGTTTTTACTAGGTCGACGTCATGAAAGAATCCATGCTCAAAGGCGTTCGGATCGAGGCTGGGCTGGGCGATTCTCCCTCGGAATACGTCAACAATGATCCCGAGGCAGCCAATTTCATGATCAAACATGGCTTGCACTTTGACGCCAAGAAGCCGCACCACTTTATTCAGGAAATTAAGCACATAGTAGAGGCACAGCACCGCAATGAGGATCGGGCTGTGTTTGGAAAGGGCCCCTTCAAAGTGAGGGAAGAATTCGGGCACTTGAAGGTTGACGACTTGACCTGGGGCCGATTGACCCACGAGCAGCGAACGAAGAAGCTTTCTGCATTCTTGATGGCGGGAATTGATAGCAAGGAGGATTCAATACGCAAGGAGACTGCGGCAAGCCTCACAGAAACACCATCTACTTCCGCCCTTAGCCTCACCGCGGCAGAGAGGCATTGTTTGACAAAGCAGCAAATCTTTTGTCTACGCCTGGTAACGTTGTTCCAAAGCTGGAGCGTCTGATGGGTCGTTTGTGGTGGCTGGTGTTTCAAATAAGGTGCACATTGTGACCCCTGGTAAAGGTGCTCCCTAAGTTGTGACCGCAGCTGTGTAAACTACTCTACGAAGATATGCGAACATACGTTAGCTGTAGCACAATTGAATGGCACCTTGTCAGAGTTCATCGCGTGGTACAGAAGGTCGAAGAGATCTAGAGGTACAAACATGACTAGCATGACGACAGCAGGTGGCCCAAAGAGTGCGGGAAGGAAACCGAGCCAAAGAAAACGGTCCAACACCAAGGCCCAGCCGGTTCTTCAGCGGATTGATTTACTGCAACATAAATCAGACGAATTACTTACAGAAGACCAGAGCAACTCTGTGCCAATGAATAATCAGAACCACATTCCAGTGCCATCTGTTGCTCTCCAAAGTCATTATACCTTAAACCATCATCCCCTGTCACAACATTTTCCTATGCACAACGATGCTTTCCTAAGACAAGGTGAAGCCACCGCGAACCGTGTCTTAACGCAGCAAAATGGCCAACCTCCTCCCAATCAGTATGGTCTTCAAAATGCTCTCGCACTGCACGCACTGCCTGCCACAAACGTAAATCAATTTTTGCTGAAGTGGCTCGTGGGAACTAGAGTCTCGCGATGTTATGGGTGCGGAGGAGCCATCCAAAACCCTCCCTTAAATTTCCAGACGATCTTGTTGTGGTGTACCGCGACATCCGTCAATTTTCGCACCAGAATAACGGGGCAGCTTAAAACCGGCACCGAGCCTCAGAACGTGCATTTTCACCTCCGCCTGGCGTGTGTTCGTTCAAGGTATCCCGAATTTGCGACTAGCTCTCTCCACGTCCCACCCGATTTTCTCAGCTTCTTTCGCGTGGAGCACCTTAACAGGCTCCTTTTGGAGTTCGGGTGGACACCAGGAAACTAGTACTAACGGCGCGATCTAACGGCGCTGTATGGTTTAGATGTCATATTTAACAGACTCCTTGTGGAGTTCGGGCGGACATTTGAAAACTAGTGTTAACGCTTTTAATGGTTTATAATTAAGCCACGTCAAAGTTCATATTTTTGTTATGTTCTGTTGGAGCACCTAACAGATTCATTTTCGAGTTCAGGTTGACGACAACTAGTGTTCTGCAACGCTTTATGGTTTTGAATTAAGCCACGTCTACAGATTTAATATTGTTGTTATGTTCTGTTGGATCACACAGACTCCTTTTGGAGTTCGAGTAGACACCAGGGCCGGGTTGTTCAAAGGACGATTAAGCTAATCCAGAATTAGCGCGTATTTTGATTTCAGTGTGGTAACTTTTCAGTGTGGTTTTTCTGTTTATATTTTTTGTCCATCTGTTCTGATTTGACTAATCTCAAACTTTAAAAAACATTAGCAGAGAGAAACACTTTTATACAAGAGAAATTCAAAGCTTGATTAACTTTTAATCCTGGATTAGCGTAAATCGGCTTTCGAACAACCGCCCCTGGAAACTAGCGGCCAACGCTTTATGGTTTTGAATTAAGCCACGTTTTCAGATTTAATATTGTTGTTATGTTCTGTTGGATCACATACTCCTTTTGGAGTCCGGGTATACACCTGAGGAAACTAGCGGCCAACGCTTTATGGTTTAGAACTAGGCCACGTCGTCAGATTTCATATTTTTGGAGCTCTGGTGGACACCAGGAAACTATTGTTCTGAAATTGTAACGGCTTTATGGTTTAGAATTAAACCAACCATGATTCCCTTGTCAGATTTCATGTTCATTGTTGTTTCATTTTCTTTTAGATTCCGCCCTTTATAGAGATTCCCTATTTTGGAGATTCCTCCTTTTAGAAGGGGCGGAGAATGATCTATCAGAAATATTGAGTCTTGGCCAATTTTAGCCGAGTCAGTCGCGGGATCTCGGATTTTGCTGAAATAGGACGGTCTGGGAGTCTCGCAAATCCTGTATACCCGAACTCATCGCAAAGCTCTCAACGAGCATTGTCTACATAGCATGCAGTTCGTTGTTACTAGCAAAAAAAACGAAATAACATGCACAACCGAAATGAGTGAAACGAGTCCTAAATGCTACCGTAAGCCGATTCAAAGGTTCGTTATTGTCGAGTTGTAACGAATCTATGCACTGTAGCAGTATGACCATTATCACCGGCCATTAAAATACTAGTATACACGACAATCTATCGAGTGCTAACATACACAAGGGAGGTGGGCGGGGGGGGGGGGGGGGGGGGGGGGGGTGGTGGTTGGGGAGAGGCCACTTATTCTGATTTTATTTTCCAATTCCCAATTGCCATTAGTTAAATAAATGTGCATTATAAATATTTTGAAACTAAGACTATAATCGCGCCACCTAAATTCATGGCTCTTTTACGGCATTTGAGCGAAATGTGCGAGTAGAAAAAATAAAACTTCTTTACTTAGTACAATTTTATCCCACCTAGACAAGTTGAAAGACCACTTTATAACTACAAAGGTCATCGGCTGAATAAAACGCACGATGACATTTTTCTTCGCCATTTTTAGCAAACTGGCGAAAGCACAATACCTGTAACAAAAGATAAACCCATCTCAAAATACTCTGGTTAAAACGTCGGTTTTTATCTGGATCAACCTATACTTTCATTAATTCAATGGTAATAAAAAGGTAATAAAAACCATTTGCCACAATTTTCCAGAATATCATGACTGAAACTTTAGAGAGATCGAGTGAAGATTAATCTAATAAATTTTTCTTGCTTGCTTTTCATGCAACTTGCCATAAACGTTTAACTGAAACACCGCTCAGAAGTTTGCCGCCGTTTTCAAATGTTTTTCATACAAATCCGAGCTTCATTTTATAGAATGGAACTGAAAAATCACTCAGTCCGATTTTAAAACACCGAAGATTAACCAAAAGTTTAGTGAAGTATTTAATAAAAACAATTAGACGGAGCGACATAATTTTCTTCTCAGCGATAAAAATATTTGCTATCATTTTATGCATGCACGCCGCGCTATTGAAATAGATAGCGTGATTCTGATGGCTATGTTATGCTAGTTAACACAATTATTCCACGAAACCGAGTCGTACATTAACTCATTAGACATAGCCAACGAGGCTTACAAATGCAAACCGTTTGAGTTTCATGAATAGCTTAACAATTCCCTTTATATAAAAAAGGGTCCAATTTGTACTAGTATAAAGTAGTTTAATTTTCATTAACGGATGCACGGTTTGAGGGCTACAATTTTATTTAATCGCCAGTTCCACTCCACTGAACATCATTGTAACCCGTTTGATTCCCAATTAAAATCATGTTTTTGCATTTGCATCAGAAACGCTTTATGCAACACTCACATCATGCAATTTGCCCGAGATTAAAGCCCATTCTTGGCTCTTTTTCAACATAAAAAGCAGCTAAGCTTGTTAAGCTAATTCATGAAACTCAAACGTTTGCATTTTGATAAGCCATCGTTGACAATGACAACATACTTAGCATGTGTCTCAGATAACATCACAGATAAGGTGAATTTTTTTTGTTTGCTTCTTTTTACTAAAATTTAATAACGCAGTGTTTTGTTACCATTTTGAGAGGCATTAAGTTGTTAAGTTTTTCGTCTCAATTTTTTAATACGAGCAATTTGAAAAGGTAATTTTTTTTTAGCCATTAGCCCGCAGGTCGTAATAGAAACAAATGTCAGCGTGCAATTTTTGACTGATTACAGATAATGATCGAGATAAGATAAAATCCAGACGTTTCTGTTTTGATTATTCAGAGATTCCTCATTATTTCTTCCGTTCAAATTGCAACGAAAATTACAATCTAGTGACGTGCACAGAATTGATTTTCATACCAATGGACGTCTGTACAGACTATTTTGTGTGGTCCCTTGGAATAATTAGACGTTTTTGAGCCACGCACGTCAAACGGAAGTCGAATATTCTCTCTTTGGCGCCTATTACCGACTTTTTGTCAGTAAACGTCAAGTTGTAAATTACTACAACGAGGGCTTTCCAACTCATTGGGCGCGCATGGCAGGGGTGAAAGGGCACCAAAAACAAGAACATTCCGGTTGCCGTCCGTGGCTCCAAAACGTCCTGTGCATAATTATATATATATATAAGCTCTCTATTGTCGCAAGCGACGACAGCCATGAGTCGTATATCTAGTGATATTGATATCAACGAAAACTCGCCTTTTAGAGATTCCGCCTTTTAGAGATTCCCTATTTTAGAGATTCCGCCTTTTAGAGATTCGGCCTTTTAGAGATTCGGCCTTTTAGAGATTCCGCCTTTTTAGAGATTCCGTCTTTTAGAGATTCCGCCTTTTAGAGATTACGCCTTTTAGAGATTCCATCTTTTTAGAGATTCCGCCTTTTAGAGATTCCGCCTTTTAGAGATTCCGCCTTTTTTAGAGATTCCTCCTTTTAGAGATTCCGCCTTTAGAGATTCCTCCTTTTAGAGATTCCTCATTTTAGAGATTCCGCCTTTTTAGAGATTCCGCCTTTTAGAGATTCCGCCTTTTAGAGATTCCCTATTTTAGAGATTCCCTATTTTAGAGATTCCTCCTTTTAGAGATTCCTCCTTTTTAGAGATTCCTCATTTTAGAGATTCTGCCTTTTAGAGATTCGCCTTTTAGAGATTCCGCCTTTTAGGAGATCCGCCTTTTAGAGATTTCCTCCTTTTAGAGATTCCGCCTTTTAGAGATTCCTCCTTTTAGAGATTCCCTATTTTAGAGATTCCCTCCTTTTAGAGATTCCCTATTTTTAGAGATTCCGCCTTTTAGAGATTCCGTCTTTTAGAGATTCCGTCTTTAGAGATTCGCCTTTTAGAAGATTCCCCTATTTTAGAGTATCCGCTTTTAGAGATTCCCTATTTTAGAGATTCCGCCTTTTAGAGATTCCCTATTTTAGAGATTCCGCCTTTAGAGATTCCCTATTTTAGAGATTCCCCTTTAGAGATTCCCTATTTTAGAGATTCCGCCTTTTAGAGATTCCCTATTTTAGAGATTACGCCTTTAGAGATTCCCTATTTTAGAGATTCCTCCTTTTAGAGATTCCCTATTTTAGAGATTCCGCCTTTTAGAGGATTCCCATTCCCGTTCCCATTCCCCCATTCACCGTTCCTTGTTTTAGACATAGCCCTTCCCTAGAACAGTCAGGACTTTTCTCGGAAAGATCGAAGCGATTTTACTAGCACTGAGTTGGCTTCTTTTCTCAGTAATTTTATCCGAAAGGATTCGAAACAGTTTCGAAAGTTCAACGCAAATCAGAACAATACTCATGCGATCAGAAATAACTGTAATAAAGGATTCGCCGTTACGAACGTGATTCAAACTCTGCCGGCAAAATATTCTACACCGGCGGTTGAGTTTCTTTCTCGCGACAATTCACTTTGCCGAAACTTCAAATATACAGCCGACACTCTTTTATACAAATTTTGAATTTCTCTTTTACTTATTTTTTTTTTTAATTTCAGCCACATTGTACAGACAAAATAAAACCCAGCGTGTGGAACAAGGCGGAAAAATCAAAGATCCGACAATGTATAAACTGAATTCATCACGCTGGTAAAACAAGCCGTGCTTTCGTTGTTTCAAATCCGTCACGCACTTTGCTGAAACTATTGGCCGTCGCGTTCACTGACTTTATGCAGTTTTGTAATATAAAGTCTTCCTCGCTGGCATCAAGTGTATTATTTTCCAAATGTACTGCCAAAACCCCGACATGCGTAGCTATTCAGCCGGTGACTCCGTAGATAAAACTTGAATGTTGTCAAGAGGCGAACAAATTATTTCAAATCCGCCACGCACTTTTATTCGAGGAAACCTACTGTACAACCGTCCGCATTCCCAGTTTTTCACGCAGTTTGAAGTTTCTCTTTTATTGACTCGCATATATTTTCCTTCCAAATCGTACTGCTAAAACTAGTATAGAAAAAAGAGTTTGGAATCGAAATCCACGCCGTAGAAACCGCACAAAATTTCATTCATCTGTATCCATCGCGAACGAACAAGTTGCAAATTTCATTGTTCTGTACTCGACATCGGATTGCTCAATTCAAAAATGGTTGGAATGTATTGTTCCCGTTTCTGTCCTGTGATTGGTTAACTTTGTCTGGGTGGCCCCGGTGTACAGTAGTTTGACTGTAACGTGAACGAATCGCATTTCAAACGCAAATTTAGAACGTATTGGAACTACAAACATGATTTCCGTTTATTCTAGTGCTTTATTATAACTACGTGACGTCATATGTGACGTCACAACGCCTGATTATTGGTCACAATATGACCAGTTTGCACTTATAATCATTGCAGAAAAAGTTGTGGGGTTTTCAAAATTATTTCAGAAAGAGAGCAAGTAGATAAAATATATGTCTACATTGCAAGTGTGTTGAATAAAGCCCCCTCAAAACAATTGTCTGTTTCCTACCCCCAGCCCCAGTTCCCAAACACGTGGTCTCACAAACATTCAATAGGTTTTCAATAGGTCTTGGCCGCCTAAAGAGGATGATTTGAAACCAAGTAGAACTAATGACTATATTCCACATCCACACGACGTCTTTTTGACTGTGCTTATTTCTGGGAAATCACTCGACAGTGATAGTTAGTAGTGCAGAAAGAAGAATAAGGCTGAAAGAATCTTCGCACAAGATATTGTTTTTTCTGTTACCGGAATGGGGTTGTGAAAACTCCAAAAAGCATGTTATTTCCTTCTGTTGTAACGGCCCTGTGTAATAACACAGAGATTGTGAAGCTTATCAATAAGTACGGCCAGCGTAAGTTATGACCTAGTAGAAGAGATAGAGACCGAGTATGCGTTAGAAGTTACCAATGAGCAACAAGAAAACCGAGTCGTCATTCCGGCCAGTGTAACGCAAGGAGGAGTCCAGGTCCACTGTCGCGCTGATGGTGGCGGATAACATTGATAACCTAGAGTGTACACTGAGTGGGTCTGGAACATCCATCGCGTGAACTCCATCCTCGTCACGGAGAGAAATGAAGAGAGAGAGAGAGCGTAGACGAGTCAGATGACCAAGACTACGCACCACCAGTAGCGAAGAAATGCAGGAGATCCCTACCAGCGACTGTGGTGACTAGAGAGATTCCCGAGTACTAAGGCAGAAAACGTAGTACACTGCTCAGTGTCACCGCAAACAAGCCTGAGATCGTCAAATTCCTTGTGTCACAGTGGAAGACAGAAGCATTCAGAGGCAGGCTCGGCAACCGGATCATGTACGTGACAACCGAAGATCAGTGCTGGCGACTAGACATAGCCACATGCGAACCTGTTTCCTGAGCTAGAGTGTAATCACCGAAGAGGCTGATACGCGTATGGTTCTCCATGCTCGGCACGCGGGAGGCACGCGCGTCATCCACTCTGATAACCCTGATGTCTTTTTCCTACTGCTTGCTCATAGTCGAAACCTTGGAAAGTGGATCCGTGAAGATGGAAGAGGCGCGAAGACCAGAATAATAGAACTTTCTATAGTTTGTTAACAGCTTGGAGAAGCAACTCGACCCAGGCATTGACAAGCACTGCTTCAATGAAAGCCCTAATCGGCGTACACGCGATCACAGGCTGTGATACCATCTCTACCTTCTCTGGTAAGGGAAGTGGAAAGCAGTCCAGCTTCTCCAACGCAATGAAGGCACGTCCGAGCTATGGCGAGTATCGGGGAGGAGTGGGCAGTATCCGAGGAGACCTTTAAAGATACGGAGGCACTTGTGTGTCAGCTGTAGCGGGAAGAAGTGCCAGAGTGTGGATGTGCTGCGCTATGAGATCCACTGCACCAGAGGCGGGAAAGTCGAGCCAGAGGCTCTGCCGCCATGCCTGTCATCTCTACGACCTCACGTTACAAGAGCAAATTATCAAGCAGCAATCTGGAGAAGAGCCATCGTTCCACTTCCGGTAATCCCCTCCCCTCATGGGCACGGCTGGGAAGTAGACAATATCTCTAACGTTGTGGAATTTGTGTGGCTTGGATCTAAGCCGGCTCCAGAAGAGATCCTGGAACTACTCTCCTGTACGTGCAAGAGAGCATGCACAGTCGAGAACTGCTGCTGCTTGAAGGCGGGTCTGAAGTGCAACTGACATGTGCAGTATCCAGTGTGAGAATATGGCGACTGATGATGGCGTTCAGTATGAGTGGGGATAGTGACTCTGAAGATGTAGAGGATTGATACGGGTAAGGACATGTACGTTTCACAGGTGTGGGTTACTTAGAATGGCGAACAGAAAGATACTTATTACCTTTTGTTGTGTCCTTCCTTCAGGTTCGATATAGCAAGATCCCTCTTGACGAAACACATGTTGTATAACGCTTTCTGCAACTCGTGCGTAGGAACGTTTTTCTTTTTTCAGCTACGATGTTCAAGAAACAAAAGCAGTACATCACATGAACGTAATGTTTATGTTATAGATCCATGCAAGTGACAGCAGTGAAGAAGGACGTTTTACGATCGTGGCGCTTCTGTACTCAAACGAGCTCTAGACTGAAGTGTGGACCTAGTTTATCTACTCTGATTTGTGGCATATTGATTCATGGCGTAGTATGCTTAACTAAACGTAGAAAAAGACGTTAGCAATAGCTTTAAGCGTGTTTTTCTAGCATTGTGATGCAGAGCGCCTTAATGGTAATTTAGTTATTTCAGATGATTGAGATAGCGGTTGAATACACAAGCTAGAAAACAAAATGGCGGTCACTGTGATGTCATTCATGACGTCATCATAGCTTGAATAACCGTAATGCTGAAATAATATCTCAGATATGTATTATTCCAAATATACATCTAGGCAAAAAATCGCGTGCATTTAAGAAAGAATACATTTTTTAAACTTTTCTTTAGAAATCCAAGATGGCGGCCGAAAAGAGGGTATGAGGGACAAATTGAAAATTCGATTTACAAAGTGAAAGCTACCGTTCTATCCTTGCTATCATACATTTTTATGATGCTTAATAGTCAAAGATTAAGATTATACATGTTTTCGTTTTGTTCCCTTTAAGTGAGCCATACAACCTCCCTAGCTGATGGACTAATTACTATACTTGTAAAGTTATTGCGTCGATCATAACAATAAAAAAAAGCTTGCGCCGCACCACGCTCCAAACATCAAACTTCGATTATTACTATACTTGTAAACTTGCGCGTTGATCATAACAATAAAAATATTTCGATTATTACTTTCATTGCTTTTAGTGCGCTCTACAACAGCCGACTCGATCTCATCTTCTACCTCCATGTCGTATTGAAAATAAGAAGCAAGCAAATAGGAGACTTCTGCACGCAGCCTATATGAGCCCAGAGACGAAGACTATGCCTTCTTTTTGACAGTACCATGGGGTATTTGAACAGCCCGATTGTCCCCGGGAGTTGGCCTGGGTGGAGAGAGGCACTGTGAAAGTAAAGTGTCTTGCCCAAGAACACAAACACAGTCACCCCGCCCAGGGCTCGAAACCCGGGCCGCTCGGGCCCGAGCTCAGCGCGCTAATTACCATTAGGCCACCGCGTCTCCCACAAATTTCCCATTCGTAGCCATTATTTCGATCGTGACGCAAATAACTGGTCCACGTGTTGACCCAATTAATGTCTGGGAGGATAATACCAAAACTCAGGAAAAAGCCTCTACTTCTTCAAGAGCTGATGCTCGGGCAAAGCAATAGCCTCTGAACAGACTCCTCAGTCTGGTATAGAGGGGAAAAAGTTATCGGCAGGCGGAGCGAGTCGAGCATTGACTCCCCAGGACGTTAGCGAGGTAGCATATTGAGGCGCCGCGCTTCTCGTCCAACTGACACCATTACCTGGTCTGTTCACTGGCTACGAAAGCGACAAAAGGTTAAAAAAACGAGGCCGTAGTGATATATACTCGCGGTAAACACTGATAATTTACTTGTTGAGTGTTTTATGAAAGCCATGGCCTAAACCGGATTTAAACCGTATTTGATACACCACTAAACTACGTTATCCCTAGTCCTACACTTACACTTCATCTCTGGTCCACGTGTATTTTTAGAGTACTAAGAAGGATACTTTGATTCGGCATTCTGTTTGAAGAGTCTCCTTCGATCTAGGTATTTTTAGGATAAAAGGAATACCGATGACCTCGTGTGCCTTACGTGTCAGGCACGTGTGTCGCACATGCCTGGTTCACATCTGGCTTGCATATTGGTTCAGCACTCCAAGTCTTGGTGGTACGATTGAGAATTAGAGTTCACAAAACTAAAACGCAGTACTTGAATCAACACTATAGACTAATGTAGTGTTTTAATGCTGAATGCCTGGGAAAAAAAGAATGTCTTCCTAGCTACGTGACGGAGTGACGGAGTTAGCCGTTTGTAATTTGTTCGTCGTTTATAATCCGTATTATAATAACTTCATCGGGCATTGTGGCGTATTTTGCGGGCTAAAATGGAGAATTCAGCGGGCTAAAATATATTTTAGCCGCGCTGAACTGAGGCCAATCAGAAACAAGAAAATAACGTAGCAGCCCAATCAGAACTGGAAACCATTCAACTGTTCGCGCCGTTTTCTTGGAATTTCAAAGCGCCGTTTGACTCGAAGTGCTGCCATCTGCAGCTGCAACAGCTATTGTTTTTTAGCTTTATATTTCAGACTGACTGAAAAGCTAACGAAGAAGGAAAATTTTCAGCCTTCTCCGTACAGCTAGTTGAAGAGGACTTACAGAAACTCGAGGAAGAATCCATACACGGCGGCGAATTGAATGTAAGTTTGTCCTTCTTCGATCGAAAACCCCGCTCAGTTCAGGCAAAATATTTTATGCCAAATTGCCAGTTCAGTAATTGCCATGATTACTGTTCCAACACTTCTAGATGACTATTCTTTGCTGTTGATGGAATTCTGTAATTTTTC
Source organism: Desmophyllum pertusum (assembly GCA_029204205.1). Lineage (NCBI taxonomy): Eukaryota > Metazoa > Cnidaria > Anthozoa > Scleractinia > Caryophylliidae > Desmophyllum > Desmophyllum pertusum. The sequence goes on from MU826858.1 coordinate 451,462, forward strand.
CTTTCAAGAGAACTTTAGAGCACAGATTGTTTCGACGAATTTTGCGGACGGTTTTTTGCCAAGTTTTACCACAGGTCGCCAAGCTAAAGATAAGAGAACAGTGTCACGGTATAAGCGGTATTGTGTTACAACGGCTCCATTTATAAGGGTTTGTATGGGAACGCAACGGTTATGTTTTAGAAGATATAAAATCGAATGTTTTGTGAATAAAAACGACTTACCCTGTTGCTGTGTTGTATTCTTTGTAGTTTACCAGCTTCTCAGGCCGGTTTGAGGCGATTTAGGCGAGTTTTAGTTTTCGAGGTTTTCCGTTAATATAAATAGGGAAGGTCGGAAAGAAATTTCAAATCCAATCACTCGAAGATCGATAAATTCCGTTAAAAATGCTCAAATCGCCTCAAAACTTACACCAGTGTAATCTCCGATAGCGAATGTTCCCTCTGGTTGTATTTTCGGCTTCCAAATGCCGTTCTAACTGCAGATAAACTTTCGTCAGTTCGACACTCGCGTTTCCTGATAGCCGTTGGACGTTTGAACCACACACAAAATGGCGTCATGTCGACAAAATCACCCTATGCCTGGGAGGGGCATGGACGTATTATCATCGATAAAAAATGACACTGCGGGGCCCGGAGAGGTCGATTGTCACACTGACTTTCAAATTGTAATTCGAAACTAAAAGTAAAGCCTTATTCTTCAGGCCAAACGGATTAAAAGCAATTTCTATGCTGTTGAGTATCTCCATAGATTTATATATTTTTCTTCTCTGCTTGCAATTTTCGAAAACATTGATTTAGTCCGATATTTATCTGCTTTCAGTCGGACGGATCGATCGATTCTCACTGGAATGTGACGGTTGGTCACGGTTAGCGGTCGACGTTTAGGCGGGAAATTTTCACGTGCTGGTTTCCGATTTCAAGTGACAATCGACCTCTCCGGGCCCCGCAATGTCATTTTGTATGGATGACAATACGTCCATGCCCCTCCCAGGCGTAGGGTGATTTTTGTCGACATGACGCCATTTTGTGTGTGGTTCAAAAAACGTCCAACGGCTATCTGGAAACGCGAGTGTCGAACTGACGAAAGTTTATCTGCAGTTAGAACGGCATTTGGAAGCCGAAAATACAACCAGAGGGAACATTCGCTATCAGAGATTACACTGGTAGAAGTTTTTGAGGCGATTTTGAGCATTTTAACGGAATTTATCGATCTTCGAGTGATTGGATTTGAAATTTCTTTCCGACCTTCCCTATTTATATTAACGGAAAAACCTCGAAAACTAAAACTCGCCTAAATCGCCTCAAACCGGCCTGAGAAGCTGGCAAACTACAAAGAATACAACACAGCAACAGGGTAAGTCGTTTTTATTCACAAAACATTCGATTTTATATCTTCTAAAACATACCGTTGCGTTCCCATACAAACCCTTATAAATCGAGCCGTTGTAACACAATATATACCGCTTATACCGTGACACACTGTTCTCTTATCTTTAGCTTGGGCGACCTGTGGTTTTACAATGAAATAAACGTCGACCCGACGCCGGCAGTGTTCAAGATAATCGCTTACTGTCTTTGATTCCTTTTCTAAATGCCCTCTGAAATTATTATAATAGTAATAGAAGGCGGCTCGGGCTAAAATGAGCCTGAGTCGGGCCAAAAACATATTTACGCCCGCGAACATCAACTCTATTGTTATATTAATCTTCCCCAATTATAGCCTACCTCGTTCCTGTTTGGTTTATTACTTAATTACCTCTTTGGTGTTTTCCTACTTTAGTAGACTGTTATTTTATGGTTACACATTGTAGCTCCTTTAGCATCCCAAGATAAAAGAGAGAGGAGCTCGGACCGACTGTCTTCCTTGGCGAAGACAAAGTCAGTAAACGGCCAAGTTATCGATGGAATGGCTGAGAAGCTTTCAGGTTTTTTTTTTATCATTACTGGACACAAGTATTCAAAACGACTGAAGAGAACAAAATAGACAAAATTGTGTCCTTAGCAAACTTAACTTATGTTTAACTTTTTTTCTTATATATGTTTGTGCTTCTTATTTCACCAGTGCATGTGACCAGAGTAATATAAATACAATTATAACATTTTTAAAAAATCATTTTGAAAGATCAAAATAACAGGGTCTAACAGGTCTGATGAAAACGTATTGCAGATTCATTGGAACTTCTCGTTACTTTGCGAATAGGAAAGTATACATCCTAGTTTGCATGAGTCTGCCAGCTTTTGTTCCCATCATATATTTACAGTAATGTCTGAATGCCCCTTCCCCCACCCCTTAGTGCTAGCTCCAGGCTAAATCATTGTTTAATTATCTCTGCCCCCTACTTTTTAACTCGGAAAATGGCTCAAAGCCATTTCCGAGTTGTAGCTGTGGGAGGCTAATTTCACTCCTTCGCTTCCTGTTAAACATTTTGTAAATCTGCTGACTAGTGCATAACGCTTGCGCATATATTGCGCATAATATACAGTGGGACATACAGTGGAACTCTCCACGCGAAACGAAATTGTTTTGAGAAATCAGGAAGTTCGAAATATCGTGGGTAAAATTACAGTGAAACAAATAGAAAGGAAACGACTTTTGGCTCGAGTTATCGGGGTTTTCGAGAAATCGAGGTTAGAAAAATCTAAGTTTCAGCAGTAATCGAGGTCGAGAAGCCGTCTTACATTTCATTATTTATTTCATCCTTCAATAAACAAACACCTTGTTTGAGTTCGAAATCGAAATACTCAACAACCAAAAAATATAAATACATGCGTTAAAAAAGTAAAGGGGAAAAAAAGAAAAAAAAGGAAACCTTCTAGGGTTCAACCTTCTAGACTTCAAAGCGCTACTTATATCCACTGCGCCAGAACTCGTTTCCGTTTCCGTTTTATTTTATTTGTTGTTATATTTTAGTTGATCGACACATCCCTTGTTAATCAAGGGGTGAGTGTGTCCCAAATTTGTAAGTCAAGGTGATTTTATTTTTTGAGTCGAGTAGACCTCGTGGGTAGAATTCGAGTATAGATTCAAGTGTATTTTACCAGATAAGAACCATAATATATTCATTTATTTAGTAAACGACACAAAAAATGACCCTGGCCAGGGCTCGAGCCCAGCCTGCTCGATCAGAGTGCAACGCGCTAATCATCATGCCACCACGCCTTCCGAAGCAAACAACGTCATGTATTTCGGCTTTGTAAACAATCATATTACTTTATAAACTAGTAGTAATCACAAATTAAGAGAGTGCGTTCGACAGGTTAATCCAAAACAGAGGATGGTTCTCAAGTGGTCACGAACGAACTTAGAACTTAGAACGTTTGCTTTCTGCTGATCAATACGAAACCTGTTGGCCTTGCAATATGATTGGCTTGATATATATAGAAAAGTGTCCGTTGTCCGTATTAACCGGTGTCCGTATTAAGCGGGTTAATGTAAGATAAAATATATGAGCCTTTCGTCGGGACAAACAAAACTGTCCGTAATAAGCGGGTGTCCGTATTAAGCGGGTGTCCGTAAAGCGGGTTTCCACTGTATACATTTAGGTTGAGTTAACCATTTGTCAATTGCAAGTGCCCCCCCCCCCCCCCCCCCACAGTCCCTCTATTTTTTGCGCTAAAATCGTCCCGCTGTCACGAACGATCGATCGTGTAGCCGCCATCTTGGACTAAGCTTTGATCTGTTGAAATATTTTCAAGTAAATTCTGGGAAATACACAAAAATGGTCCGTAAAAAAGTTCAGTGTTGTTTTATTCAAAAACCGCCTTACAGATTTTCATCAAATTTCGTCTACAGGTGGTCAAACTACACTACTTCAAAATATTATAAAATGGATACAATGTTTTCCGACTAGATTTCGAGAAAATCAGCCTTATTTAAAACCAATATGATGTCAAAATCGTTGCTATGGTAACCTTCAATTTGTTGCTTGGAAACCAGTGGAAAATAAAACTATCATCATATGTCATCATTATGGTGTAGTATGGCAAATATCGAAGTTTGCCTTCTGATCGAATATGTGTTTTTCAAAACTCTCACCCCATCGCTAAAAAAACTACATTGAGCCACGGGAACTTATTACAGTCAATCTACGTCACGCGCGACCAGTGTTTCCAAGATTTGAAGTTACGCGTCAGTTTCGATAAAGAATTCAAAACGGCAAACAGAAATCGAAAATTCGATGAGAGATTCAGAATTTCCATGGAAATTTCCAATGTTTTAATCGAACATAGAAAGCTATAATGTAAAAGAATACAGGCAGGCCTGGCCAGAATATGAATCGCTAGCCCGAGATCGCTAGCTACTGAATTATTTTTCTGATTAATTAATCGGCACATTTCGTGACCTATAAAACATCAGGAAAACATAAAAGCGAACGATTTGAACTCTGACTCAGTGAGCTAAAATATATTTCTCATAGACTTCAGCTCAACTATATTAGGTAAAATATAACAAATTTCGATATAAAAACCGAGATTTCAGAGCTATATTATATTTAGTGCGAATGTCCAAGTGATATTTATTTAATCTCGTTTGAGCAATGCCGACCGGCGGGCTTGCCGGTTTATAATAGGCGATTGAAATATGGTTGTTGCCTTAAGGCTGAATTCTATAACTGATAACAGATAAGGATACAGGTAAACATTTTAAATAACTCTGATTTTTGTTAAACATTTGATCTACTCGCCTATAATTTGTTGAAGGACTTGATCATGAAGTCACATCGAAGCGGATGTTCAACGAATGCGGAATGTGATTTGACATATTTGTCGCTCAAAATTCACTAACTACTAAAGTTAATACGCCATTGCGATTTTTATCAAGTAGCTTTTGTACCGTGCAACAGATAAGGTAAAGCCGCACTCGGGCCAAACAGGCCCACACTGCCACAGCTTATCCCGGTTTCCTTAGCATAAACCGACTATAGGTATTGCTACTCCCCCTGCAGAAGGATACTTTGATTCGGCATTCTGTTTGAAGAGTCTCCTTCGATCTAGGTATGTTTACGATAAAAGGGATAATGATGACTCGTATGCCTTACATGTCAGGCTCCTGTGTCGCACATGCCTGTTTCACTGGCTCGCATATTGGTTCAGCACTCCAAAGACTTGGTGGATACGATTGAGAACGATTTCACAGAACTTATACGCAGTATAAAGGGAATTTTTATAGGAGCCTATGTTATGTTTTTATTTTTCACTTTCAATTATTATCGATTATTTTTCGATTCATTTTTGTTAACTAAATATTTACTTTCCTATTCGCAAAGTAACGAGAAGTTGCACTATGCTTCTGCAATACGTTTTCCTCCGACCTGTTAGACCTGTTATTTTGATCTTTTAAAGGTCTTCCCAGCTACGTCATGGATGGCGCATGTTGGAAAAGTTAGCTGTTTGTAATTTGTTCGTCGTTTACAATCCGTATTAATCTTCCCCAATTATAGGCTACATGTACCTTGTTCCTGTTTGGTTTATTACTCAATTACCCCTTTGGTGTTTTCCTACCGTTAGTAGACTGTTATTTTATGGTTACACAGCTCGAACCGACTGCCTTCCTTGGCGAAAACATGATGTCAGTAAACGGCCAAGTTATCGATGGAATGGCTGAAAAATGTTAACGTTTTTTTGTTTAATTATTATTATCAATTACTGGACACAAGTATTCAAACCGACTGAGGAGAACAAAAAATACAAAATTGTGTTCTTAGCAAACTTAAACCAATCCCTTGTTAAACCTGAAAAGAAAATGAGCGTTTAACCTTTTTTCTTATATATGTTTGTGCTTCTTATTTTCACCAGTGCATGTGACCAGAGTAAAATAAGTTACAATTATAACAGTTTTGAAAATCATTTTTGAAAAGATCAAAATAACATGTCTAACAGGTCGGAGGAAAACGTATTTGCAGAAGCATTAGTGCAACTTCTCGTTACTTTTGCGATATCAAAGTAAAGATTTAGTTAACAAAAATGAATCGAAAAATAATCGATATCAATTGAAAGTGAAAAATAAAAACATAACATAGGCGCCATTAAAAATTCCCTCAAATGATGTACTTGACAAAACAAAGTTTAACTCGGAGAAATGAAAATTTTGGACAGCAATTTGCAAAAAAAACAAAGTGAAATTAAAACCTCATAACATGTGTAGGAGTGTATCAATAACAGTGTCCCATAAACTTGCAATTTATATTAAAAAATCAAATTTTAGGAGCCGCTATTTTCTTTCATTATAGCCCAGGTCCTTTTGCCGCGATGCCAAACTTGAATCAATTGGTTCCAGGGTCCCTGCTGTTTTCATTTGGCGCGGACATTCTCAGGTCACTATTCCGGTCTTAGTAGGATTAATAGTGTTCTGTAAATTAAGAAGAATCCTACTTACAGCCCTGCCAGCCGGGTATTGTTGCTGAAAATTCCTCAGGCAACTTCTCCAACTGGTTGTTGTTTTATGTACTACCACAAAATAATCACAACATAATAATCACCATTAATTACATGCAAAACTATGACATAAGTTAGGGACCAGTGTGTTTGCTGGAAAGGTCCCTTCAGCATATATTATGACTAGATTTGTTTAAACATCTCTGAAGAGCATTGCCTATTTATTCAATTTATAAGTAACTCCTTCCTTTTCTTCCGGAAGGGGGGGGGGGGGTGGGGGGGGGGGATATAGCCTAGTTTGCATGAGTCTACCAGCTTTTGTTTACCATCATATATATTCAGAGTAATGTTCTGAATGCGCCTTCCCCCACCCCTTAGTGCTAGCTCCAGGCTAAATCATTGTTTAATTCACTCTGCCCCCCCCTACTTTTTCTACAAGAAGACAACCTCTCAAGATTGAATTGGAGCATGGGGAGGATTGAGTGTCTGCTGACGGGCAGAGATGGAAATGTGCGCGCTGCAGAAGTGCGAGCTGTAGATAAGGCGGAAAGGCAGTTACATTCAGAAGACCATTACAGAAGCTGTTCCTCATTGAGCTTAGTGGTAGGAGGCAAGATATGTTCGCTGTAACTATCACATTTGTGGAGCATGCAGAACACGAAAACTGAACTTTGAGTCAAAACTTTCAATATTTATTTACGTTTGAACTGTAACCAGAACTTATTTTAGTAGTTCTGTTACCAAGTGAACTGAACAGAAGCCAAAATTCGTTTTCGTTTTGTCATATTATTAGTTGATCGACACATCCCTTGTTAATCAAGGGGTGAGTGTGTCCCAAATTTGGAAATCACGCGATTTTGTTTTTTGAGTCGAGTAGACCTTGTGGTCGATTCTTGTTCATTCGAGTGTAGAATTCAAGTGTAGTAGATTCAAGTGTATTTCACCAGAGAATAACCAAAATAGAATCCTTGATTTAGTAATTTGACCAGAGTTCGAGCCCAGCCCGTTCGATCCAGAGTGCAAACGCGCTATCCATTAAGCCACCACGCCTCCCGAAGCAAACGACGTCATGTATATTGGCTTTGTAAACAATCATATTACTTTAGACATTAACTTATCACATTTAACTATATTGGAAGATATGGAAAGCGAACAATATGAGTATTTGTGCTATTTACATGTAGTAAAACTAAATATTACATTGCAATCTCTATTATTTGACCATAACTCCCTCCAAACCAAACTTTGTCTCCATCCCAATACTAAACTAAACTTAACTTAACTTTATTCTCATTGTTTCAAACTACTACATTTCAATACCCGCATATTGCAAAGGCTAGTCAAGCCAGATAGTGTTAGCATCAATATATTAAATTTAACTCAATATTATATATAAAAGAAAAATGACACACTTTTTTAAAGTGCAACTAACCCCAAACACTTTTATTCGTTATAATAAATTATTGTTATTTGAAACTTTACTGCGAATAAATTTTTGTATTTGGTTGAATCCTCGATTGTCTGTTCCCCGGAAAAGTCACCTAAAACGCCGCCATTTTTGTTCACGACCGCGTTTTTGAGGGAATGGGTCCAGCGGCTAGTGACGTCAACCCGGGAACGGCGTCCACTAATTTCCTTCAGGAAGATGCGATACACATCCGAAAAGTGTGTAGAAACGCCTTCATGGTGCGTCATTGGCCTTTGCAGCAACAACCCAGATTTACAGAAAGGTATACTATACCATTTTGTAGCGATCGTCGAGAAAATACGAAAAAGGCGGTGGATTTTGTAAACTCAAACGAGCGAAGTAAAGTGGGACTGTCAGAGCCATTGAACAAGAACTCTGGAATTTGTCCGCACACTTCTAGGAGGCCGACTTCCGGAGGCTATTTAACCCGGTCAAAGCAAACTAGCAATCCGACCAAATGTTACCGAGAACCTATCTCTACCATCGCTATTCAAAGATAGCAAGAAATGTCAGCCCATGAATTTCAGTAGCGCGAGCGTGGAATCCGAGCCGCGCGGAGCAAGCCGGTTTTCAATGCGTCTCAAGCAACTCTTAATACACTTCTCTATAAACTCTCGATATACGAACTTTAAGCATGGACCAATACTTAAATAGGACAGAGCCAAACAAGCTTTATTTGATGACATTTGGTAAATTGTAACCTCGCTAAACATCAGTTACATGGTGTACGACAGCAGTAGCATTCGCTAAGATTTTGAAGCGAATCACGTTTGCAGTTTCCACATGAACACCTACAATAAAGGTAAGAGAATAAGACAATTCTACTCTGTGTAATTTTCACTGCAAACGCGAATACCGTAAAAGCTATATTTAGCCCTCCCCCCTCTCTATTAAGGTCAGGCTGATGTAAATGACTTGTCAGCAATATTTTCTGGCGTTTCAGTCACTTTGTATAGAAACGTAGTCTTCAATTTCCAGAACTATCGTTGAGTAAGGGTATAAATAACGTTGCATTTATAATACGGTCATACATCATGACAGTTGCAGTTAAGGTTGCCCTCCTCCCCCCCTCCACCACACACACACTCACACCTAATGCGTTCGTGTATGACGACTGGTAGCTGGCCGCAGTAGCTTGCCAAAATTAGTATTCCATTTTCTATATGGTCTTCGTTTTAGTTTTCACAGCATTTATTGTATTTTTAGGTAGACTGTTCATTCAGGTACACCTTTGATTTTGAAAAACGTTATATTCAGGTAGCCATTTTGTTTTGGTATATACTTTTTAATTCGGATAAGCTTTTCAATCGGGTGGGCGTGTCTCTTAGAAAGCAAGATAGGCCAGGGGATGAGTTGGCCTTATTCATAGGCGAAAATTGCGAACAGTCGATAGATCACTGTATATGCAATACACTCAGCAGTATTACGCCAGTGTGCAACTAGGCTCACTATCATCTTAATTCTAAAAATTATTCACCCGGTCTTACAGAAAGCTATTTCCTTTTAGCACCTCACAGCATTAAGGTAAAGTCTTCACGAGCCTAGTGGCTAAAAACTGCCGGAGCTAATCCCGGTTTCTGTAGCATGAAACGACCAGGAGTATTGCTACTCCCCTGGATGGGATGCTAGTCCATCGCAGGTTACCCCTCAGCATTTTGTCGCCGGTACCCATTTATAGTCCTGAGTGGAGAGAGGCACTGTGGAAGTAAAGTGTATTGCCCAAGAACACAACACAGTCACCCCGCCCGGGGCTCGAACCCGGGCCGCTCGGTCCCGAGCCGAGCGCGCTAATTACCATTAGGCCACCGCGTCTCCCACAAATATCTCCTTCGTAGCCATTATTTCGATCGTGACGCAAATAACCGGTCCACGTGATGACCCAATTGAATGGCTGGGAGGCATAACCATCCTATATTGACTTTTCGGATCCTTTTAATGTTTTTACTCAGATTCGGCTAATTTTTTGCATGTGGTCTTCAAGTTACTCGACAAGCATCGCCTCGCATTTTTTGCGCTAATTTTCTCTTCGTTTTCGAGAAATAACGTATTTCAAAAACACGTCGGCGCGCTTTGCAAAGAAACCTTTTGTTTCTCTGAACAATGAAAACTCAGCCAAGCGTTAAAACAGCCGCCGTACATTAAAATGACCCGAAAAGTCAATATAGGATGGTTTATGCCCCAGCCCTTCAATTAATGTCTGCGGAGACTATACCAAACTCAGGAACAAGCCTCCACTTCTTCAAGAGCTGATGCTCGGGCAAAGCAATAGCCTCTGAACAGACTCCTCAGTCTGGTATAGAGGGGAAAAAGTTATCGGCAAGCGGAGCGAGTCGAGCATTTACTCCCCAGGACGTTAGCGAGGTAGCATAATGAGGCTCCGCGCTTCTCGTCTAACTGACACCAATACTTAGTCTGTTCACAGGCTACGAAAGCGACAAAAGGTTAAAAACGAGGCCGTAGTGATATATACTCGCGGTAAACACTGATAATTTACTTGTTGAGTGTTTATGAAAGCCATGGCCTAAACCGGATTTAAACCGGATTTAGATACACCACTAAACTACCTTATCCCCAGTCCCCTTACACTTCATGTCTGGTCCACGTGTATTTTTAGAGTACTAAGAAGGATACTTTGATTCGGCATTCTGTTTGAAGAGTCTCCTTCGATCTAGGTATGTTTACGATAAAAGGGATAATGATGACTCGTGTGCCTTACATGTCAGGCTCCTGTGTCGCACATGCCTGGTTCACTTGCTCGCATATTGGTTCAGCACTCCAAAGACTTGGTGGATACGATTGAGAACGATTTCACAAAACTTATACGCAGCATAAAGGGAATTTTTATAGGAGCCTATGTTATGTTTTTATTTTTCACTTTCAATTGATATCGATTATTTTTCGATTCATTTTTGTTAACTAAATATTTACTTTCCTATTCGCAAAGTAACGAGAAGTTGCACTATGCTTCTGCAATACGTTTTCCTCCGACCTGTTAGACCTGTTATTTTGATCTTTTAAAGGTCTTCCTAGCTACGTCATGGATGGCGCATGTTGGAAAGGTTAGCCGTTTGTAATTTGTTCGTCTTTTATAATCCGTATTAATCTTCCCCAATTATAGGCTACATGTACCTTGTTCCTGTTTGGTTTATTACTTAATTACCTCTTTGGTGTTTTCCTACCGTTAGTAGACTGTTATTTTATGGTTACACAGCTCGAACCGACTGCCTTCCTTGGCGAAAACATGATGTCAGTAAACGGCCAAGTTATCGATGGAATGGCTGAGAAATGTTAACGTTTTTTTTTTTAATTATTATTATCATTACTGGACACAAGTATTCAAACCGACTGAGGAGAACAAAAAATACAAAATTGTGTTCTTAGCAAACTTAAACCAATCCTTGTTAAACCTGAAAAGAAAATGAGCGTTTAACCTTTTTTCTTATATATGTTTGTGCTTCTTATTTCACCAGTGCATGTGACCAGAGTAAAATAAGTACAATTATAACAGTTTTGAAAATCATTTTTGAAAGATCAAAATAACAGGGTCTAACAGGTCGGAGGAAAACGTATTGCAGAAGCATAGTGCAACTTCTCGTTACTTTGCGAATAGGAAAGTAAAGATTTAGTTAACAAAAATGTATCGAAAAATAATCGATATCAATTGAAAGTGAAAAATAAAAACATAACATAGGCTCCTATAAAAATTCCCTCAAATGTTGTACTTGACAAAACTAAGTTACCTCGGGAGAAATAAAATTTGGACAGCAATTTGCAAAAAAACAAAGTGAAATTAAAACCTCATAACATGTGTAGGAGTGTATCAATAACAGTGTCCATAAACTTGCAATATCTATTAAAAATTAAAATTTTAGGAGCCGCTATTTTTCTTTCATTATAGCCCCGGTCCTTTTGCCGCAGTGCCAGCCTTGCAATCAATTTGTTCCAGGGTCCTGCTGTTTTCATTTGGCGCGGACATTCTCAGGTCCCTATTCCGGTCTTAGTAGGATTGATAGTGTTCTGTAAATTAAGAAGAATCCTACTTACAGATCACTCAGCCGGTATTGTTGCTGAAAATTCCCTCAGGCAACGACTCTAACTGGTTGTTGTTCAACCACCTACCACAAAATAATCACAACATAATAATCACCATTAATTACATGCAAAACTATGACATAAGTTAGGGACTAGTGTGTTTGCTGGAAAGGTCCGTTCAGCATATATTATGACTAGACTTGTTAAAACATCTCTGAAGAGCATTGCCTAATTTATTCAATTAATAGGTTCCTTCATTTTCTTCGAAGGGGGGGGGGGGGGGGGGGGGGGGTATACAGCCTAGTTTGCATGAGTCTACCAGCTTTTGTTTCCATCATATATTTACAGTATGTCTGAATGCCCCCCCCCCCACCCCTCCGTGCTAGCTCCAGGCTAAATCATTGTTTAATTCTCTCTGCCCCCTACTTTTTCTACAATAAGACAATGTCTCAAGATTGAATTACAGCATGGGGAGGATTCAGTGTCTGCTGACGGGCAGAGATGGTAATGTGCGTGCGAGCTGTAGATTAAGGCGGAAAGGCAATTGCATTCAGAAGACCATTACAGAAGCTGTTCCCCATTGAGCTTAGTGGTAGGAGGCGAGAGATGTCCGCTGTAACTATCACATTAATGGAGCATGCATAACACGAGAGCTGAACTTTGAGTCAGAAGCTTTCAATATTTATTTTCGTTTGAACTGCAACCAGAAGTTTAGTTGTTATGTTACCAAATGAACTGAACTGGAGCCAGAACTCGTTTCTGTTTCCGTTTTATTTTATTTGTTGTTATATTTTAGTTAATCGACACATCACTTGTCAATCAAGGGGTGAGTGTGTCCCAAATTTGGAAGTCACGTGATTTTTTTTTTGAGACGAGTAGACCTCGTGGGTAGAATTCGAGTATAGATTCAAGTGTATTTTACCAGATAAGAACCATAATATATTCCTTTATTTAGTAAACAACACAAAACAATGACCCTGGCCAGGGCTCGGGCCCAGCCTGCTCGATTCAGAGTGCAACGCGCTAACCATCATGCCACCAAGCCTTCCGAAGCAAACAACGTCATGTATTTCGGCTTTGTAAACAATCATATTACTTTATAAACTAGTAGTAATTAAGAGAGTGCGTTCGACAGGTTAATCTCAAACAGAGGATGGTTCCAAGTGGTCACGAACGAACTTAGAACGTTTGCTTTCTGCTGATCAATATGAAACCTGTTGGCCTTGGCAATATGATTGGCTTGATATATTCTTTTTATTGAGAATTGTGCCAAGGAAGTGTAATTTTGAAACGGTGGAATGCTATTCCTGAATAAATATATACATTTAGGTTGAGTTAACCATTTGTCAAATGGTTAGTACCATCATCACGCTAATAGCTGACCAATTTTTTATAAAATCTGTAACGGATAATTTTAGAAATATTCCGCTAAATGTAAATTACGCACTTCGATCGTGTTCTGTGGTGCCTAACTGCAGTTCTTCAAAATTAAATATTTTGAAATCGTAACCATCCGAAGTGCTCCATTTACCGTACAAAGTTTTTAATATCATCAACAATTCTTCAACAGAGGAGAGGTACATATAGCTTTAATCTATTGAAATATTTTCAAGTAAATTCTGGGAAATATACACAAAATGGTCCGCAAAAGTTCAATGTTGTTTTATTCAAAAACCGCCTTACAGATTTTCATCAAAATTCGTCTACAGGTGGTCAAACTACCCTACTTCAAAATATTATAAAATGGATACAATGTTTCCGACTAGATTTAGAGAAAATCAGCCTTATTTAAAACCAATAGGATGCCGAAACCGTTTCTATGGTAACCTTTGTTGCTTGGGAATCAGTGGATAATAAAACTATCATCATATGTCATCATTATGGTGTAGTATGGCAAATATCGAAGTTTGTCTTCTCATCGAATTTTTGTTTTCAAAACTCTCACCCCATCGCTAAAAAAACTACACTGAGTCACCTTAAAATTGGCATTTTTCTATGTTAATTAGAAAAGTAAAAATCTTATTGACCAAACTTGTGTGGTGTGGATTTAGAAATATAAGTTATATATAATTAGTTTAATATCAGGATGTCGAACAAGTGCAAGTATGGACAACCGGTGAGACCTTCGCAGTCCTTATGTTACAATATGTTCGTACATAAAATCAATGTTTTACGTCTACCTACAGTGCCGGACAACATGGCAGACGTTTCTACTCAAACGATGTAATTCGTTTTGAGGGTTTTGTTTTGACCATAAAAGGTAAGGTAAAGCCGCACTCGGGCCAAACAGGCCCACACTGCCACAGCTTATCCCGGTTTCCTTAGCATAAAGCCGACTATGGGTATTGCTACTCCCCCTGGACGGGATGCTAGTCCATCGCAGGTTACCCCCAGCATTTTGTCGCCGGTACCCATTTATACTCCTGGGTAGAGAGAGGCACTGTGAGAGAAAAGTGTCTTGCCCAAGAACACAACACAATGACCCAGGCTATAGGGATCTAACCCGGATCGCTCGGTCCAGAGTCCAACGCGCTAACCATTAGGCCACCGCGTCTCCCATTTGGCCATAAAGCAAAACTGAAAATCGTTTGCAATTTTAATATGTACCTCTTTTCGGACGCTTCTTTGAAAACTATTAGGTTCAAGGGTCCATTTTTTGCTTGCGTAGACTGGAGTTAAAACACTTAGGAGAACGTTTAAACACCGGGCCCGGTTGCATAAAGCAACTTAAGATTAAGTAGGTATTTCTACAACTGTTCCGGATGATTTTTTCGTAGCGTCCTAATGTGTTCCTACACTCTCCACCTCCGGCCGATTTATCCGTAATAGCGTCCAAGAAAATCCTTCGGGACACAGGGAAAGAAATTCCTATTACTTTACTTTACTTTATTACTTTACGGATTACCCTGAATTGCTGCCGTATTGCTCCCCTTCCTCCTCTGGTCAGTACACAAGGCTAACCACCAACCAATGGTCACGAAAACAGAAAATATTGCTAATTATCTGGACGTCCCCTCGGGGCGGAAAGAGAAGAAACAAACCCCACAACCTCTAACAAACGGGGAGCTAGGCAAGGTATGAAGTACAGCATGCACGGATGAAGTTGATCTCGCCGACTGATCTCGTTTGCAACATGGTACATGGAATGTTCGTACTTTGTACGAGCAGGGAAGAAACAGTCAAATAGACACTGATCAAGGAGTTGGAGAACTTCGGGAGGACGTGGGATGAAACAAAACAGCTGGTAAATAACAGAGTCCAATGGAAAGCTATGGTCGCATTTTAAAACACGATTAACTAAAAACGGAGATGATATGACGGATGTGTCAACATATTTTTAAACTGGAATAACTGAATACAGGTGTGCCCAATACAATACGTCATCGCTTTTGTGCGTATCACGTGTCTTTTATTTTTTTTGTTTTCATGCAGACACTAATGGATGTTTTTTTTTTTTTGTGGTGCCCTGGTGAAGACAAAGTCAGTAAACGGCTAAGCGATCGATGAAATGGCTGAGAAGGTTTCGTTTTTTTTATTTTATTATTTTTAGTCATTACTGAACATAAGTATTAAAACCGACAATATTTTAAGACTGTGGAAAATGATCCAAAATTGTGTTCTTAGCAAACTTAAACCACGCCCTTTGTGAAACCTGGTTAACACCTGTGACATAAGCATCAGAATAACCACACAAAAACCCAAAAGTGTACCACATTTACTGGCACAAGAAAAAGGAACGTTTAACCTTTTTTTCTTATATATGCTTGCGCTTCTTATTTCACAAGTGCATGTCACCAGAGTAAAATAAGTAAAATAAAAAGAAAGATGATAATTTTTGTAAGATTAAAACAGGTCTGAGGAGAACGTATTGCAGAAGCATTGTGCAACTTCTCGTTACTTTGCGAATAGGAAAGTAAATATTTAAATTAACAAAAAAGTATCGAATTGAAAGTGAAAAATAAAAACATAACATAGGCTTCTATAAAAATTCCCTCAAATTTTATACTTGTCAAAACTAAGTTACTTTGGGAGAAATGCAATTTGGACAGCAATTTGCAAAAACATCGTGAAATTAAAACGCTTACTAGGTAAACTTCTAGAAAAAAACTCATACCATGCTGTAGGAGTGTATCTTATAACAGGTGTCTGCATTGTCTGCTTTTGTATTTAACCATAGATTTCTATTTGGCCTGGGCGTCTGTACTCTAATAGAGTTCAGATGACGTGTTTTTTTCCCAAAAAAACGTGACAAGAACAACTAACAGTGGCCCACGAGACGCAGTCGAGTGGGTCACTGTTGTTCTTGTCACGTTTTGACGTCTTCTGTACTCTATTAGAGTACAGACCCACGGCCAGAATATTAATCAATTCGTTTGATATAATTTTGGAACTATTCGCTTCGGATTTTCACATTGAATGTACGCTACTATAAGCCGACTAAAAATTATGTCAACAAACATCGAGTTTAGGCTACAGTGTTTTCATGCACTCAAATAAAACTTTTTTGAAAACTAAACGGCTTAAAGGGTCCCTCTCAATCAGTGTGCTTTGCGCGCCAATACTCGTACTGCGGTCCATTTGTTCAGGTGGCCGTCCGAAAATAAGCGGCTTGAACGTTGTAAAACTACTTTTTGCAAGGATTCTCTGGGCCTTGTTCTGTCCACAAAAAGCAGTTAGCACCGACCCAAGTTAGTAGCAATTTGGAAAGTATGGGCATACATTTCGGGCCCGCACGATAGATCGAGTTCCACGGATGAAAACAATGAACACCGGACGCGCAAAGCACACTGGTTTTGAGAGGGACCCCTTTTAAATATAACTACATGCTCAACTCGGCGAAATGGTTTCGAAAAACAAGATATTTAGAGACTAACCTGATAGGAGGAAAAACAATCTGAATTATTCTAGTCCAAATCCCGTTGCAAGTCGCTTCACGGCGAGCGATAAACCCGTTAAATTTTCTCGGATTCTGTTCACAATCGATCTAAAAGTCCATCATATTTTCCTCTGCGAGTTTTTAGCCAAGCTTGAACAGTCTGATTTAAAATTCGTATTAATTGATCTACATTGAATTTCCTACGGAATATTTCCAGTTTCTAATGGAAAGCTTTCTCTGTTTTGGGAGAGAGACGGCGATGCGAATAATTCGTTTTGTGGCGTCGTTGGTGGCAGGGCGCGCGTGTTTTCCCACACACGTGACGTCATTCGTCTGTCTGTACTCTAATAGAGGTACGGTTCTAAACCAATCACAGCGCGAGTTTTACACAGTAAATTATATAAATGTTTATTTTGCCACGTTATCTTTAACTAGTTAACCATTGACTTTTATTATGGGGACTCCCTACATCTACGTGATGGGGTGATATCGCAGTAAGCTTTTAGGGGTTAAAATTCGTGGTTTTGGTACCGCTTAGGGTTTCTTAAAACTCTAAAGTACTTCCGGCTGGAGTCATTCCGGTACCTATTAGGTAT
>MU826858.1:469307-552136 GCA_029204205.1 Desmophyllum pertusum
TTACACTAGTGATCTTTATATGAACATCACTAGTGATGTTCATATCCAATTTTATTGGATATCAAGATTCTTGTGGCATTTATATGACTTAGACTTAAACTAAATAATTATCATGGAAGCATTTTTCAAAGAAAAAATAATTCAATTTTTTTACCAGCTGGAGTCGAACCTGTGCCCTTCCGCACAGCAGTTAGACTGCAAAACAGTCGTATTTTTCGCGTTACGATTCATACGCGCGCGGTCTTCGAATGAAAGGTCTGGAGCGAGTGTGAAAACGGAGAGTAGGACTGGGGAGAGACGCTGAAAAATACGACTGTCGGCTTTCCATAACAACGAATTCGTTCGAATTTCCCGTTCCTCCAGCAACGGGAAATTCCGCATTGGTTTGAATTTTGACGCTACCTGTCAACAAAATGTTCATCGCACCTCATCAGAGATATTCGAAGCCGTGTCAATTTCACTAGTAAAACGAGCTCTTCGTGGAATTTTGCATAATTTACGACAACTTGAAGTTTCGGCGGGTCTAAAATGGGTCTGTTCCGTTGTGGAACGCGTTCTGTTCCGGAAAGATCTGGCAGAAAATTTCCTTGTCCTAGGAGCCTAATGTCAGAGAACGACGAGCTTAAGCTTCCTTTAAATGGCTGCTGTTCGGAAAATAATAATGATGGCGCTACGAATAAGCTCTGTTGATACACGCGCGCACTTTTATGGAGATGTCGGAAATTTACCGGGATATTTATACTCCTTCGTTTCAATCTCAAACCGTCCTCCTCTCAAGTTGCGGCGTCGTGATCAGTAGCGATGGTAAAAGTTTGATTGCTCTTGTTTAATTTCTCTTTTAAATTTGCGAACACGAGAGCAGAGGGCACACGGCGAGCAAACTCTCAACGAAAAGATAGTTCCTTCTTCAAATTGAAGAGACAGATCGACTTTGATAACCTCGTCAAAGGCTGCAACGTTTTTTCCAATTCTTTGGGGCTCGGCAAGTATGTTTTCTGTGGATATCCAATAATCCATTTAGTTTTAAAATGACCACAGACTTCCCAAGCTCGTGATAATTTTTTTTTAATGAATAAATTACTCTTGTTTATGTAAGCGCTCAGAGTGGAACGTGACTCTCTGAATTAAGCGTTGTTGTGTTACAATGTCGGCCGTTGGGAATTTGAGCGCTCTATAAGACGTTGTATGGCGATCGAAAACAGCGTTTAATTTAAGCGTTCGATATGGTAAATTTTTGTCGTATTTTTTATAAAAAGAAGTAAATGAACTCACGTTGTCTGGTTTCTGTGTAGCTTTTGGGCTATTTAGGCGTTTTTAGGCGTTTTTGGGCGATTTTGTCATTTCTGTCCTAGCCTTCATAAGACGTAGTCAAGGCTGCTCACCAGCGGACGCCGGAATCTCGACCAAGCGCCGTTCAAGAAAGCCGTAGCGTCCAGAAAATCGAACCGATCAGCTTAATTTCCAGCCACAATTAACATACATGACCAGACTTCCTTCGAAAGTCTTCAATGTCGAAAGACCCCTTCTCTTTCCCCTCCAAATAAGCTGACTTTTGCGGCTGATCCGAAGATTCGCCTTCTCTGCAACCGCCTGTGATTTCAAACTCGACACGAACCCGGTACAGTACAACACTTACACCATCCCCCGCTAGTGGCAATACGATATTCGCTCTATTGTCCTAATTGCTTTAACTCGGTTCGTGTCGAGTTTGAAAATCACAAGCGGTTGCAGAGAAGGCGAATCTTCGGATCAGCCGCAAAAGTCAGCTTATTTGGAGGGGAAAGAGAAGGGGTCTTTCGACATTGAAGACTTTCGAAGGAAGTCTGGTCATGTATGTTTAATTGTGGCTGGAAATTAAGCTGATCGGTTCGATTTTCTGGACGCTACGGCTTTTTGAACGGCGCTTGGTCGAGATTCCGGCGTCCGCTGGTGAGCAGCCTTGACTACGTCTTATGAAGGCTAGGACAGAAATGACAAAATCGCCCAAAAACGCCTAAAAACGCCTAAATAGCCCAAAAGCTACACAGAAACCAGACAACGTGAGTTCATTTACTTCTTTTTATAAAAAATACGACAAAATTTACACCATATCGAACGCTTAAATTAAACGCTGTTTCGATCGCCATACAACGTCTTATAGAGCGCTCAAATTCCCAACGGCCGACATTGTAACACAACACCGCTTAATTCAGAGAGTCACGTTCCACTCTGAGCGCTTACATAAACAAGAGTAATTTTATTCATAAAAAAAAATTATCACGAGCTTGGGAAGCCTGTGAAATGACCAAATATTAATTGCGATACAAATCTGCCATTGTCTGGCGCGCTCGCTACGTGTACTCTTATTATTTTTCCCTCTTCGCGAGGCGGGTTTCTTCAGTGTTGTTTGATTCATCCGACCGATTTCTCTTCAAACAGAACACTTCCTACATTTTACAGGCTAATATAGAACCAAATTAATCCTCAAGACTCTACGTTGACATCAACACTGAAGAGCGAACTTGGACAAACAAAAAATGTGGTTGGAGCTGTCAAGTATTTTTAACACCTCAGCGATATTATTTGAACCCCCGGTCAGAACGAATTCGTTGTATGGAATGCCGACAGTCGTTTATTTTTCTCGCCTCACCCGCCCTGCGGGCGCGCGAGGCTTGCGCGCTTCGCGCGCGAGGATCACGCTTACGGCGCTTCGCGCCTTATTGAGCGGAAAAATAACGACTGTTTTGCAGTCTACACAGCAGTCGGACGCTCTACCATTGATCTACAAGATACTTGAATGACTTAGGGCATTAAAGTAGATTATCGTCATGCTCGAAATGCAAAATAACAATTTTTTACTCATTTACATTTGACTTCATGATCATGTTTCCCCAACGGATTTAGAAACTGTTAATTAGAAGTGTAAAACAATATTTCATTACTACTATTCAGAGCTTACGTTTGGTAACCGTAAATTAAGAACTGGAAAACAATGCGGGTCAACTACTACTAATTAGTGCTTTCTTTTAAAGCTTTTGTTTGAGAAGCTATTTCAAAAACTCGTGCTTCGTGTTTCATCGCGATTTCCAAACACTCGAAAACAATAAAAGCACTCGGCCTACGGCCTCGTGCTTTCATCTGTTTTCTCGTGTTTGGAAATCGTGATGAAACACTCGCACTCGTTTTTGAAATAGTACGTGACGTACACCTGGAATATTCGTATCGAATATGGTCGAATACGCCACGTTCATGATCTTCCGTAGATTTTCCTGAAAGTATACCACACATCTGTCGTACTCCTAGAGTATGAGGGTGAATACTTTGGAAGAAGAATTATATGAAGAAAACAACTGTTCGGGTGCGTAGCCTTTCTCCCAAAAGTAAAGTTTGCGCCATAAATTCAAACTACGAACGACCCGCGTGCGTATAAGTGTGACGCCAAACGCCATGGAATTCAAGAGTATTCAGGGCGTACACAACTGACGTTAGGCCTGGAAAATTTGTATATTACGCTTGTTTACGTGTCGCGTAAAGGTATTCTATACGCATCTTTACGCTTGTTTACGTGTCGCGTAAAGGTATTCTATACGCATCTTTACGCTTGTTTACGTATCGCGTAAAGGTATTCTATACGCATCTTTACGCTTGTTTACGTGTCGCGTAAAGGTATACTATACGCATCTTTACGCTTGTTTACGTATCGCGTAAAGGTATTCTATACGCATCTTTACGCTTGTTTACGTGTCGCGTAAAGGTATACTATACGCATCTATACGCTTGTTTACGTATCGCGTAAAGGTATTCTACACGCATCTTTACGCTTGTTTACGTTTCGCGTAATGTGTATCCGTAAAGAAGAGTAAAGATGCGTATAGTTTATCTGTACATATATTATCGAGAGAATCCGTTTAGACTACGCAGAAATTATCTTCTTTTTTTTAAGTAGACTCCAAGTGAGCGGGTTCGCATCGCGCAGAGTTCGCATCGCGCGCGGGCAAATCACTCCTCAGAGAATGGGCTCTGCTAGTCGCCGCTATTGACGGTCAGCGGTTGAGCGCATGAACCCGCCTGGCGTCCATTTTGAAAGGTGACAAATTTCTTGCAGCAACGACTAACTTTGTGTCTTTTCTTGGCGATTCTTCCTGTTCTTGATGAGCTAGTTAATCGAAAACTCATCTTGATCTGATCTGGGCAGGAGGATGAAATGTGTAATCGACATTCCTGCATCTAAAACCTTCACTTCGATTCATTTCACGCGTGATGAAGTGACAACAATTGCTCTAAACCGGTGAGTTCTAAAGATTTATTTTGACCTGGCTTGTTCTATGTTCTATGTTGTAGATCAATCAGAGAATACTCCTTTTTGAAGAGAAAACGAAAGTAACTCTTGCTTATATACGTGGTATTAGATTTTAAAAGCTTAAGAGTGTAAGTAAATATGCAAGCTTATGGCTCCGTCAATTCCAAGCCCGACCATCCCCCCCCCCCCCCCCCGGCATTTGTCGGGCATTTTACAACTTTTCCATCCCTAGGGTGGGGCATTTGCTATAATCGGGCAGCCCGGGGGTGGGGCATTGTCAAAAGCAACGCGATCTTTCGTATTTTAAAAGACGTACACGTTTTGTTGTTTATTTAAAATTTCCTGATTGCACCCGATAGAAAAATATAAAAACTGAGTTGATATTAAACCTCGTTTGAGTCCCGCACTTTTCAAGTGTATCGTAGCCCCACCCCCACCCCACATGTGCAAACATTTGCACCGTTGCTTTCCACGTGCGAACCAAAGATGTCAAAGATGGCGGAACGAAGCTTTGACTTCAACACCATGTTCCAAAAATCATGATTACAGGTATAAATAAAGAGCTATGTATTTGTGAACAATTATAGTGTCCATCATTAATAGTTCTGCTTGGAATTTAGATTTTTAAATTCCTCGATCCTCTCGAAAAAGTTTTTGAACTTGTCCCGTGGGTCGGGCATTTGCACTGCTCCTGAAGCCCCACCGTGGGGATTTTGTGCATGTAAGCTGACCCCACCGTGGGGCATTTTCAACCTTCTGGCAAAAAAATGACAAATGCCCGACAAATGCCTGGGGGGGGGATGAGCGGGCTTGGAATTGACTGAGCCATTAAGCTATTATGTATTCTTAAGATCTCTTAAGGGTTTGTATGGGAATGCAGCACTTTAATTTAAGATAGTATAAATTTAAAAGTTTTGTGAGAAATTGACCTATCCTGATGATGCTTTTTTGTTGTTTGCCCGCATCTCGGGCCGGTTTGAAGTGATTTTGGCAAGCTATCATTGTTGGATGTTTCCACCACTAAGATTTTGAGGGAATCTTGACAAAGAGTGAACCACGTGAGTTATTCTGGTTAGCCTAAATAGCACTCCAGTTAGCCTAGATACATGTAGCATTCAGGTTAGCGTAAGTTAGCTTACAGTGTAGGTAGCTTGTGGCTCACATGGCTCACTTACATGTACTGACTCATTTTGAGGCCAAACAATGATCTCCATAATCCCACCGCTTAAAGCCAAAAAACAATTATCTTGCAGCCACAATTCCTCCATAGAATTAAAGAGGAATTGTTAAATTTTCATGTAACTGTAAGCTCATTCACTAAAATGCAATTCCAGCAACGTGTCTGCTAAAAAACATTCATTCTAAGTCAGCTTTGCTTCAGAAATTATAAATGCCCTTGTCCAAACTGCCATGAACATACATGTACATGTATGTGTATGCGCCTGGGGATAACCAGCAGCCAGTTACCAACAAGCAAGCGCCTCTGTGAAGCCGATTTGGAATGAATGCTTTGTAGCAAACACGTTATGGCTGGAATTACCAAGCAAGTGAGCTTGCATGAAAATTTAATGAAGGACCTGCATGTATGGCTGCAGCATTATTTCAGTGGATTTTTTCGCTTTGAGTGGCAGACACTCTGGAAATCACTGTTTGGCCTCTTACATGTACATGTACATGTAGTAGTGGAAATCTCAAACAATGATAGCTTGCTGAAATCACTTCAAATCGACCTGAGGAGCATACAAACAACAAAGAATACAACACAGCAACATAAGTCAACTTCATTCACAAAACATTTCAATTTATACCAGCTAAAATAAACCATCTCATGCCCATACAAAACCTTATACATGTAAATCAACTTTTTGCAACACAACACTGCTTATAAGCAAGAGTCACATTTGTGTTCTCTAATCGTGAGCTTCGGCCACCTGTGGGTAATAGTGAGAACACAATAGAACACAGTCACAAAAGCTTGCAGCAGTTAAATGCAAACAACGTTCAAATTATATAAGTTTGATTGGGATCAGCTATTTACGGAGTTACGAGTTAAGTTAAGTTAAGTTTGAGTTACTGTTTTCTGTATTATTTTTTATAAAAAAAGTGTTAAATATTACAGCAAGGAGCCCAAAAGTGTGACCACTTTTAATTAATTCACATTCTTTTGTGTAGATTGTCTAATCAGAAGCCGAGGATTAAGCTGGCTTCCACAAAACAACTTTTAATTAAATACAATCCCGAGTGTTTCCACAGCAATTTCTTGTTCTCCCAAAAGTCATTCACAATCTTTTGCGATCTTGCAGTCTGTGAAGATGATTTCTTGTTGCTTTTTCCATGGATGCCTGTTTTTGAGAGCTTACATATCAACCTTTGAATTTTTGGCACTGAAACTACTGTACATATATGCTACACTAATTTCACAACTCCAACATCCACTCAACAGCTAAAATTATAATAATTTTATGTTGATCGCCCGGGTACAATATATTAAACCTTATTGTACATGTAAGTATAAACACCATAATTCCTACAGCCAGCATACATGTAAAAATGCATTTTTGCTTGCTTTATATACACGTACAGTACTTGTAAATATCATGAGATTATTGTGTATATTTTTTTACTGTCAAGCTTTTGGTTTGCGAAGACATCACACCGACTTTTTAGCATTGAATCAAAATTCACCCTCCTCAATTTAAAAAAAAAACACTTCCCGTCTGCCGGGTATATCTAGCCAGACTTTTCCTGCTTGCTTGCATCTTGAACTGCAACAGAGGTCTCGTTGAATTTTCACCACCAGAATTTTCACGAGAATAAAGAGGGGGCAATTGTTTTCCCAGAAATCAAGCGACATATACTAGTCACAGCGGTCTTAAACCCATGGCTAGCCATTACAAAAGGTTTGAATCATTATTGTGTGGTTCCAGAAAATATCCATACCTCACCCACGGGTGGTTTTTTGGTTTGAACCCCTCCTCCCCCCAGGAATTTCCAGTTTGGCTTCATACTTTCCTTGAACAATTTTGCCTTTTGAGACACCCCTCCCCCTCAGAATTTCCAATGACCTTCCTTGGGTTGGGTATGGATATTTTCTGGAACTGCACATTATATATCTCAATTCAACACGCTAAGAAGTTGGTGTCTTCGCAATCCAAAAGCCCGACTAAAAAAATATACACAATCTCATTGTATTTACGAGTGTAAGCATTGAAGCAAAAAGGCATTTACATGTATGCTGGCCGTAGGAATTACGGTGTTTACACTTACATGTACAGTACGGTTTACCACTGATTTCAATGCTAAGCGACCTTCGAAATCAAAATTCACTTGCAGCGTGCAAAGAAAGTCGTGTCCGATAGCCCGGGGCTAGTGGATTTTTCTGTCGGGCTAGTGGATTCTATCTTTTGCTTGCCCGACGGGCAAGTAAAGTTTTTAGAGGGCATTTAGTTTTGTGTTAAAAGTAAGGAAATTTAAATTACAGAAGTAATGCAAGCTTACAAAATGTAAGAGATCTTTTTTTTTTCGTCGGAGCATTTTTATCGCAGCTTTTGTGATAAACTTACCGTCGGTGCTCGCCCGGCAGGAAAACCCGCTTTTCAGTTCTACATTTGCCATAAAATCAGTCACACAATAAATTAAAGTTAAAAAACAATTTCTCTGGTCTTGTTTTTGCTTTCATCACGATAAATATCGGCCAAAACGCGTCAACAAAGTTTCTTTTGACTCAGCAGACAGCCATTTTGTAAAACGCCCCATAATGCATTGCGAGCAGTGCAAACCATGAAATACGTTGTGTATGCCAATGGATTGTGTCTCTGGTGATAGGCACAAGCCAGCCTGCTGAATTTCTTCATCAACCGCCAAATATTTTTCTTAGGGACAAACCCGCAAACCAGTTTGTAACTTTGGAGGTAAATCAAACCAAACAGACATTACAGAGAGCCAAACTGAAGGCCTTCTGGCGGCAAATAATTATTTTGGTGGTAAATAGCACAATCAAGCGCTGTTGCTGACAACTTTCCTTGTTGACGTTTTGTGTGTTTGAATAGTATCTCACCAACTGGTAGTTAATAAAAACTTACCAAATTACGGGATTAATTAACTAATTATAAATAATTAATTAATTCAATGAATTATTAATTAATTAATTGATTAACTAATTAATTGATTAATTAATTGCATAATCATGCGAGTGAGAATTTTTTGGGGCTAGTGAGAATGACTTTCGGGCTAGTACATCCTAGTTACAGCTTGCCCGAAGGGCAAGCTGGAAAATTGATTTTCTTTGCACCCTGACTTGGCAATAAACTTCCGTCAATCATGCGTACCTTATATGGCTTTTCTCCTGCCGTGGCGACAAAATCATGCACGCACGATTGTAATGTATTGCAATCCATTTCCATCCTCGCTGTCATTTGTCATCCTCACTTCCTAATAGGTTCCAGTCATTTGTCGAGTGCTATTCTACATAATCAAACCATTATTGTTCAACTTCCTATGATCTAGATATGTTTCTGAGCTTCCCAAAATCATGTGTCCCTTTAACTTCGAAGGTCGCGTACCAATGAAATCAGTGGTAATACATTGTACCCGGCCGATCGACATAAAATTATTATAATTTTAGCTGTTGAGCAGATGTCGGAGTTGTGAAATTAGTGTAGTGTAGTTTCAGTGCCAAAAATTCAAAGGTTGACATTTACATGTAAATGTAAGCAATAATATAAATATAAATATATAATAAAAAGTTGTTTGTGTAAGCTATCCTCGGCTTCTGATTGGACAATCTGCATTAAAGAATGTGAATTAATTAAAAGTGGTCACACTTTTGGGTTCCTTGCTGTAATTTAACCCGTTTTTGATAAAAAAAAATGTACAGAAAACGATAACTCAAACTTAACTCAATCTTAACCCTATTCAGTCCGGGGGCGGGGGGGGGGGGGGGGATCTGCCCGCAGCGACTCTGACTGTTAATGACTTAAGAGAATGGTATGGGAAGTAACTACCCCCCCCCCCCCCCCCCCCCTCCTGGGTGAAACTTGTAAATGTACAACACATGTGCACTAAAAATGTGTGGCCCACGGATGAAATTTTGCTAATTACAAATAATGTACTGTATATAAAAGCTAAACGTACTACATGCACTGCTACATTTGTACAAATATCTAAACAAATAAACAAAACTGTCCACGGTTGGATCCTACAGTACATACACATGTGTGGATCTGGGTTGCTTTCGGGAATAAATTTGGAGTCCATGGGGCATTATGACTGAAAAATATATGGATCTGGGCATGACCAGCATCAAAATGTGGTATACAATCATGTAGTTATCCCAGTATTAGTGAAACAAGGAATAAGAGGTTTTGTTTCTACACAAGAAAATCAAAAATGTTATTTTCAACCTGCCAAACCTGGTCAATTCACCTTCCGTTGGTTCAGAAGATGACTCCCGCTTTGGTTGTTGAACTGTCAGTCACCAGTTGTCATTTCACCAGTTGTCATTTTCAACACTACCCTCACCTACATGTACATGTACATCTGTAGATAATCACAGCAGGCAAACTACTGAGAGCCCTGGGTTCAAAACAATTTACCATTGCTGTACTGTATTTCTTTGACATACATGTATTGCCTTGTAGCACTAATTTAGTGCTTTTTACTTCAATTGTTTTTTGCTAAAATTTGTTTTTTGTCTTTTTCTTTTATAGACACGCTGAAGCGAAAGAAAGAGCACAATAATTATTGAGGAACTGCAGTGACAACAGTGATTTATAATGCTGGAGACATTCTGATCAATATGATAAATAATTATTTAATAAATTTATTAAAAAATTTAATAAATAATGTGAACACTTTGATGTGTAATAAAAGTTGTTATATTTATTAGCAAATGTTGAACATTGCTGAACATGTGAAGTGTTTAAGAGAATGCGTTAATAATACCCTCAATACCTCGCGTGCGCGTTAATATTCGGCGACGAACACGTATCGTGCTTCGCATTAGTGTCGTGTTCCACGCGCATATTGCTGAACACGCGAAGTGTTCAAGGATATCCCAGCTATAATACGCAACGGATTTGATATTACCTGTAAGCCATGTTCTTGACGATACAAAACAGGCTTGCTGTCGAAATTGTGAGACGATAAGTTTTGGTTCTTGGTGTGCGATTCCGAATATTAGAGAATACTTGACGTATCCGCTGATATTCGGAGACGAACACGTCAGAAGTTGCGAAGTGTGTCTCGTGTTCCAGTCGTATACTCTAGAAATATCGGGAGTATTCGAAAATGTACGAGCCTAAAACCATCGTTAAATTTTCGAGGGAAGCCTAATGCTCAAAAAAGTAGCCCGTGTGTTTGCCGAATACTTCGAGTCATTCAAGAATATTCGATCTGAAAACGGAAAAACAGGCCGGATTCTAATAGGATATTCTAGGTGTACTTCGCGTCAGGCGGCATCGAATACGTCGGAATATTTCGGTATACGCGGCGTGTGCCGATCCGTATTCTGGAGAATTCGGGCCCGAATATTGGCTTTTGGCACAGTGGCTAGCTATGTTATGTTTTTATTTTTCACTTTCAATTTATATCGATTATTTTTTCGATACATTTTTGTTAATTTAAATATTACTTTCCTATTCGCAAAGTAACGAGAAGTTGCACAATGCCTGTGCAATACGTTCTCCTCAGACCTGTTTTTAATCTTACAAAAATTATCATCTTTCTTTTTATTTTACTTATTTTACTCTGGTCACATGCATGCACTTGTGAAATAAGAAGCGCAAGCATATATAAGAAAAAAGGTTAAACGTTCCTTTTTCTTGTGCCAGTAAATGTGGTACACTATTGGGTTTCTGTGTACCGGGTTTCACAAAGGGCGTGGTTTAAGTTTGCTAAGAACACAATGTTGGATCATTTTCCACAGTCTTAAAATATTGTCGGTTTTAATACTTGTATCGCGATCCACCTATAGATCGTTTTCAGTCACGTGACCACCTTACAATTGGCCGCCATATTGGTGCACATCACATGCACATGTAAACACAGGCCGCCCAAGCTAAAGATAAGAGAAACAGTGTCACGGTATAAGCGGCATTGTGTTACAACGGCTCGATTTTATAAGGGTTTGTATGGGAACGCAACGGTTATGTTTTAGAAGATATAAAATCGAATGTTTTGTGAATAAAAACGACTTACCCTGTTGCTGTGTTGTATTCTTTGTAGTTTGCCAGCTTCTCAGGCTGGTTTGAGGCGATTTAGGCGAGTTTTAGTTTTCGAGGTTTTCCGTTAATATAAGAGGGAAAGGCAGGAAAGAACATTTCAAATCCAATCACTCGAAGATCGATAAATTCCGTTAAAATGCTCAAATCGCCTCAAAACTTCCACCAGTGTAATCTCAGATAGCGAATGTTCCCTCTGGTTGTATTTTCGGCTTCCAAATGCCGTTCTAACTGCAGATAAACTTTCGTCAGTTCGACACTCGCGTTTCCTGATAGCCGTTGGACGTTTGAACCACACACAAAATGGCGTCATGTCGACAAAATCACCCTATGCCGGGGAGGGGCATGGCTGTATTGTCATTCATGCAAAATGACACTGGGTGGCCCGGAGAGGTCGATTGTCACTTGAAATCGGAAACCAGCACGTGAAAATTTCGCGCCAAAATGCAACGTCGAGTACGTTCGTCTGAAGAAGCAGCGATTTATTATTGTACTAAATCAAAGCTTTCACTTGGTAAACAGTTCTTTTCAGCGCTATAAACTCAGTGGCTTTTGTACTCAGTTTAGTACCGGAGTGCTCAGTACCGCTAGCGGACTTCAAGGGTGCATTTCGGTGCAATAAAACAGTGCTTTTCAGCGCTAACTCAGTGGCTTAATTTGTACTATAGTTTTAGTACAGCTCGCCGGGATACAGAGCTTTCATCGCTAACTATCATTAAACTCAGCCAGGCTTTTGCGAGGCTCAGTTTTAGTACAGTGCTCAGAACTCCTAGCGGATGTCAAGGGACTGCCTTTCAGTGCTAAAAAGTTTAACTGCTTCTCGACATTTCGGTTCAATAAAACAGTGCTTTTAAGCGCTTTAAAATTTCTTCACATTGCCATGACTGAAACACTTACTGCCGAACAAGCTGAAATCGTCGAGTATACAAGGAGTGGTCATAATGTGTTGATTACAGGTCAAGCAGGAGCAGGCAAATCAACGGTAGTGAACGCTATTCGACAAGATTGCAATCAGCGTGGTCTTAAAGTTGGTGTTGTATGCTCAAGTGGAATAGCGTGTAAAGTCTACGGAAAGGGAATTGCTAGCACAGTACATTCTTATTATGGACTTGGAGCAGCCGACAGGCCTTCGGAACAGGTGGTTCAGTTCGCTTTAGCCAACAACAAGGTCCGCGAAAGGTTGAAGAGGCATGATGTTCTTATTTGGGACGAGGCAAGTATGTCTAGTGCGAGAATCATAGAACTTGTGAACGCCTTGCAACACCATTTGTCAGACGAAGAGCGCTTTTGAAAAAGTTCCATTTGCCGGAAAACAAGTTATTATAGTTGGCGAGTTTTTACAGCTACGTCCCGTCCCAAGCTGTCATGATGCGGGGGAATTCATGTTTCACTCAAAAGTGTTTGAGCACGCCATCGCACACAGATTTGAGCTAACAAAACTAATGCGGCCAATCTGAAAATGACAAACAGTTTGTTCACGCCCTAAAGGATTTGAGATTCGGGAAGTGCTCTCAAGAAACTGTTAGTTTCGTGTCCGATTTATCAAGGGAGTTAGAACCTGACTTAAATGAAAGGGCAACAAACATATTTTTCAAGCGGAATTCAGTATTGCTCTTCAATCGATCAGCACTTGATGACCTTCCTGGGGAAAAATTTCGATTTGATGCTAACTTTGAGGGCAGTGGAGAGAAGATGAAGTGGCCAGGTGAGCGTTCATTGTTCTTGAAGAAATCCTGCAAGGTTATGCTAGTATGGAACAAGTCAGAAGCTCTAAAGAACGGAAGCTTGGGGACTTTTGAAGGAATACATGACGGCGATAAGCTCCAAGTTTGCTTCGAAGAGGTTGGCACTGTCAATATCGAGCGAGAGACTTGGATTCAAAGAAATCGCCAGGGGGCAAAGATTGGAAGCGCGTGCCAATTTCCTGTAGTCCTCGCATATGCCGTAACATGTCACAAAGCGCAGGGGCTGGAGCTTCCAGCAGTAGTCGTACACTCCTCGAAGGAATTTGTACCAGGATTGACGTACGTAGCTACATCACGAGTCAAGTCATCAGATACCTTACAGGTAAAAGAGTTCAAGTCCAATCAGATACTTGCAGCTGATCCTGAGGTTATCCAGCAATGTAGGCGTGCGGCTGGGGAAAAAGATCCCTCCCTCGCATGTTGCAGAATGAGGCCTGTACCCGACGAAAATTTCTTCAAAGTTCGTGACAGATTCCTGCCAGACCTAGAGACCCCAGATGACTGCGTTTACCAATTTCCCCAGGAGTTGTCAGACGGCATGGTCCACGCCTACTTTGAGCGAGAGGATGATGACATCCATATAAATGGTGCCCAACTGTATGAGCAAATGGAACGACACGAATCGGAGTTATCTCGACCTCCACCGGAAGGGTTGGACACGGTGTCAATGCTCTCGAAATTGAAAGTCAAAACAGAGCGTTCTGATTTTAGCCACGATGAGAATGCCGCCATTGAAAAGCTGTTAGAAGAACAAAACGCAGAGAAGTTGAACGCGTTTATTAACGTTGTTTGGTTCCATTCGTTCTTGGCGTTTGAGAACCAAATCGTCCAAAATCCTGACGAAATCGTTTTCATGTAATGTTCGAAAAAGTGATTTTACGACCGCAACCGCCAAGCTGCATGAGCTATACCTGTCTCGTGAGTTCTCGCATTATTTATCCTGCCTTTACGGTACCTCCACTTGCACAGCTGCCCAAAGGTGTGTCGGTGTCCAGCTTTCAACAGCGACTTATTGGAAGTTTCTGTACCACCTCCAGACCATCGTGGTCAGTGACCGCCGACAAGAAGTCATACATTTCAACGTGGAGGAAATGAGCGGCAGCTGGTCGTGGGAAGGTTCGGCACGTGGGCGGTTGGGCCGTAAGGAAAGTGTTAGAGAAGTCCAGGAAGTACGTGCAGGCGAACATCCATTCAGAGAAGACTGAAACACTCGAATCAGTGAAGATGCACCACAAGATGTGCGAACTAATCGAAGAATCGCTCATTGCATCATTCTGCACGCTTGAAAAGCAAAGCCAGCATAAAGAAACGTTGCAGGTCACAGAGGCGCGCCAGTTCCGCGAAAGAGGTCTCGTACACCATCGAAGATGCGGCGTATGAGTTTTTTTCTTGTCCTGGAGAGTTACAGAGTGCACTTGGTTAAACGACCAGGCAATGCGGCGCGAGGGAGCGAACATGGTTGATGTTGCCCATAAGGAAATGATGGAAAACGTGGAGCTCAAATTAAAGTGGCAGGCCAGTTTCGATGTGGAGAGTCTTTTAAAGGATGAACAGGTAATAAGAATACATGTGTAACTAAAAATACTGCAATCAGTATTTGCGATTAGTAGTAAACATTTTTTAAGATTTTTTTAAGCCGATCTGTTTTGTTTTTCTATTAAATTTTCGGTGGCTTCTGTCCACTCTGAAAAACAAAACAGATCGGTTAAAAAAAATCTTTAAAAAATACATTTGTATAAGCTATCAAAGTCCCAATATCAGTATAATATCAGTATAATACTGTAAATAAAACCCCGATCAAGCGGCCAACCCCTATTAAGGCAGCCACTTGCCATTTTCCCGATGGTGGTCCCGTATGCTTTTCGAGACGAGTTCTTTTATATAGGATTACATGACGCGTCGGCGTGCAGCCTGTCTGTCACGTTTGAGTCACGCCAGTACATGTCACGACACATACACCACGAACAGCGGTTTCTAAAATGGCGGCCGGGCCTACAACTTTACTCGTCCATTACTTATGAAAACTGTCGATATTGGGGTGTTTTCAGTTTCTTCAATTGTCTAATCCGTGAGAGTCCCGGCACCAGGGGTGGTGAGCTCGAACTGATCTTTTTGTACACATTCATATTTAATAATATTTGTTTCTCTGATTCATTTGAGGGCTTAATTGAGATGATTCGGAAATCAGTCATTCTACGTTATATTAACATGGGAACAGCTCAATATCTGAGGGATTTCAGAAGGAGTTATGATTTGAAAAAAAGCGCAGAGCTGAGAAAAAGGGTGCTGCAACGTCAGCAAAAAAATCAAGAGAAGACTGACAGTATACCATTCAAGGTGAGTAAAGCAAAAGGGATTTAAGCTTAAATCAAACTTTTATACATTATTGGTTTGATGCCACATCTGTCATTAGTTAGGATATGTCGGGTGGGAATTTTAAAATTTGCTATGCAGGCCATGCACTCTATCTAAAAACAATATGTCTCTTGTTAATAATAAATTGAATTCTTGGTTTGCAACTGACGTCATCGCCGCCATGTTGGATGACAATTAACAAAATATTTCTAATTAGCTTTAATTGTTCCTGTCATCCAACATGGCCGCCAGGGTCTTTGTCATTTAAATCTCTCGGGAATGGTTGCAAACCAACAATAAAAATAAGTTGTTCTCCTTTTAATGATATTATGGTACATGTCATGGATATTTGAGTGGAGTCCAATTCTGGTCAGTAATCATATCATAGATGTAATTATCGAATCAGGCAACCGTGTAGCATAGCTTTGATTTGTTAATCAATAGCTATATAGTTCGATATAACAGGCTAATTAAATTGCACAACATAAAGTCATGTTAACCTGAATTAGTCAATAACTAGAATCACTGGTAAATCTAAGGGAGGGGCTCACAGGGCCTGCTAAATTATTTTTTATTACACAGATACATATCATACATGTATTCTCTTTTTTTTTCCTTTCATGTATCTTAAGGAAATTCTCACAGACAGGACCCAAGGAAAGTCATTCTCGCATGAGCGGCTTACACGTTTTGTCCAGAAGTACAGTGATCCTAGTGTCTTGAGCCGAGCATACTTAAGAGTCAACCTTGTTGCTTTATGTGAAGCATATGGAGTTGGTTTCAGAAGAAATGCCACAAAGAAAGACCTGGCATCAAGTCTTGTAGAGGCTATAAAAGTCACAGTTCATCCCATACATCACTACTGTTGATGATAGAGAATTCAGAGTTGTGGAAACAATTTCAGATGAAACTAGTGGTGCTGTTCGAATCCGGCTGAGGTTGTCAGGTAAATATTGGATTTTTTTGTCAATCTTAAAACATTTCTTACTTTAAATAATGACCATACTACTAGCTACTGTAGTTTAATATATGCCACATGTATAGATACCTATCAATTTATCCATTGATTTGCTAGACAATGACATTCTAGTTAGAGACTTAACAGGAACTGGATCACACAACCACATTTCATATGTTTTGTTGCAAAACTACAGTGTGCTGATTACTAAATACATAGGTACCTTAAGTCAGTGGTGACGTGTGACTAAACAAAAACATATACTTTATGTGCCAGTGGGTAGTGAACAAGAAGAGAGAGACTGATCACAGGATCTTCCCACATTACTTTTACGGCTTATTGTAGTTTGGCCAAATCGAATGGAATTCTGCGTACGTTCCTGCTGAAGATAGGTGGGGTTTGTTGTTCTGACCATTACATGACCGAACCTGACAGAAATGGTTTTCTACACAATCCTGATTTGCCAATGCTGGTTTTACAACAGATGAAGGGAATTTTGTTAGTTTTGATGGTAACCATTGATTGGAAACCCAAGCACATTGACTGTAAATCAAAAAATAGTTTAGAGGAAACAAAGTTAAGATTTCTCTCCTTTGTTTCCTCTCTCCATTCCATTATGAATTGATAAAATTGATTTAGTTTCTTAAGTCGATTATCCACTGTAGAGGCTATTGGCATTTTATCATTAAAAACTCGATCAAATTTGAAGTGTGCTTCAACAGGCAAATGGTTGCTTCGATTTCAGAGCCATCTTTTCCTCTGTCATTGATATCCTCTTGATACTTCTGTTAATTAAAAAAATGTGTTTACAGGGTTAGGTAGTATTTCAATACAACATACTGCAACTGGAAAAGACCAAAAGACACAAATCTGGATACTTTAACCTTTAATTTAATGTTAAACGAGCATGACTACAGTCGAACCCCTATAAGAGGCCACCCTCAGGAAAATGGCTGCCTAATAGAGGTTTGTTGCTTAATAGGGTTTGGTCATAAATCAACATAAGGCGTGGTAGAAAATCAATTCAAAAGACTAGTGATAATGGAATCACGTCAAGAAGATAATAAACGTGTGTTTGAATGTTTTTATCCGTCATCATGCACCTTCTATTTCGAACTCTTATCTGTCATCAGCTTTTTCAAATCAAGGCCAAACTACGTGTATTAAATTTTTGGTGGCCGCTTAATAGGGGTAAAAACAATAGAAGAACCCTCATCGGGACAGGCCAAACAGTGGCCGTGGCCACCTAAATCATAGATGGTGGTCGCTTAATAGGAGCTTTATGTACAGTATTTTACTGACAATTAGCTTCGGGACTATGATAACTGGCCGCTTTAAACAGGGGTGGCTGCTTAATAGGTGGCCACTTAAATAGGGGTTCGACTGTAATCTAATTAGTGATGGTTTGAATGCAAATAATGCTAAGCATAATCTGTGTGAGCAAATTAGGTTTTATGGTTATGAGTGACTGAATTTAATTTATGGGTGACTGAATTAATTTATGTGTATGAGTGACTGAATTAATTTACATGTCTGTAATAAAATACAATTATTGTATATTTAGGTAATAATTATTCATACCTGTATGAGAAACAGCATCTTGTGGTCGAGAACATCCTCTGCCAAATGGTTTCTCATTTTACTGGCAGGATCAAGTTGGAAGTGCTGCGTTGTCAGCTTTTCGTGTACTGGAAGGCTGCAGCTGGCTTGATCCCAGTTTATAGGCATCTTGGAATAGTTTCCACGTAACCTTTTTCCCTTTTTATCTTTAAACAGCGAGGATTTCCAGACTCCCTGCTTTTTTCAATATTATTTCTTATTTTTTTACATTGTGCTGCAAGAAAAATAAGTCACCTCATTATTTAACAATAAAATAGATATCCAGAAGTAATGAATTGTTACATATTTGGTCCGAAACCCTGTCCATAACTCACTGTGGTGGGAAATTAGCAATTACACTATTTCTAGTGTAAATTATTCTTCTCTCACCTCCTCCTCCTACTCTCAACAGTTTTTATTGTTGTTGTTACGTGATGTTATTTGGTTTTTTTAAACAGAAGATTTGAATTGATGTTTGTGTGTCAGTCATTTTTACTTATTCTAGCCTAACTAGAAAACAATTGTACCTTAGGATCCATCATGAACACCATTGGTGTACCAGTGTAGATGTTATATGTGACAAACTTGTCCTCTGCTGGATCTTTATCATGAAAGTGAAGTTTTATGAACTGTCTATTGCAGTCGGCACCATCCATGATACACCAATAAATGCTATTTTCAGATATCAACAAAAAGCAAAATTACATTTCACTTGCAAGAGTGTGTTGTTGTAATGCATGCATTGTATGTAGTAAGAAGACAGAATTACATAATAATAATAATTATTATTACTATGTTAATAATTAATTAATTAATTATTAACATGGTACGATGTGGTCTGTGGATATATATATAATTTTTATTTTTTTCTATATTTCAGGTGGATCAGAGAGAGGGGGACCAGAGACCATTTAGTTGACATAATCATTCTGAGGGATCATGTAAATGACTCTACAATGTTTTTTTTGCTCAGTTGTTTCTACCAGTATGGTCCACTTGCTAAAAAGGAATTTTTAACGTCAATTGGTTTGGAATATAAATATCCTTAACATGTAATATGCCATACACAAATCCAATTTCCAACATTTTCTGAACCACCATCCCAGAATATGAAATACAAATCACTTGGGGTGCATTCTCTTGAGGGAATTGTGCTATTGGAAAGCGAAACCCTCCATCACTCAAAAAGATAAATTGTAAAACATGGCTGGCTAAGCTTCGGTGCTGTTACATTGTTTCCTGTAAAGAAATTGAAAACGAAAAAAGTTTAAAATGTAAGGTTATAATCCAGTCATATTATGTATATATTTATGTGAAATATTATTTATGATTACAGCAAGGCGCCCAAAATTTAAAGTGTGACCACTTTTAATTAATTCACATTCTTTAGTGGACATATACTATCCAATCAGACGTCAAGGATATCTATCTATTATTGATGACCAAGCAATAGCAGTTATTACAGATGTCAGCGGTTGAGATGCAAATGAGGCGAAAGGGTAAATCTGATATTGTTAGCCGTTTGACATGCAAACGAGGCGAAAGGGTCAATCTGGCATTGTATTGCCCATTAGCCTCATTTGTAGGCTCGATTACCAGCTGCTGTTCGGGGAAATAAGCCAGAATGAAGAACCGGAGTTGAGAGAGTGGCAGAAAATCGAGCCTACCTCGTTTGCATACTTTTTTAAAAACAAAAGAATATTTCACTGCGGGCTCAACTGTAATAACTGCTATACAATAACAATAACTGATTACAAAATTAACAAGTTCCAACAAGAAATTTATGTGTCTAAGTGACAT
The DNA here is from genome assembly GCA_029204205.1 of Desmophyllum pertusum. Lineage (NCBI taxonomy): Eukaryota > Metazoa > Cnidaria > Anthozoa > Scleractinia > Caryophylliidae > Desmophyllum > Desmophyllum pertusum. Next base: position 489,264 of record MU826858.1, read on the forward strand.
TTGTAGTTGTATTCTTTTGAATGTACATAGTATTGTTGTGAACGAAAGATAATACATACCAGTAAGACTTGCCATTATATCATGGATATCATGGCCCTCGCCCAGGTCCACGAAAACCAACTAGCCTGTGCCTCCCATTCTTCACAACCATTTCAAGGTTTTCCTGAGAATATATATGTTGATTAAATTTCGCAGTGGGCAGATCTAGTAAACTGTTAGTTTCTTTGTCTAAAGAATGTAAGGCCCAATGGGTCAAAACATTTTCTTTCCCCTTTTTTAACCAAGAAAGTATACAAACTCTCTCCCCTCATTTGAGCACATCTTGGATCTGCCAGTATCAATGTTCAATGTATATATAAGTTTATTTATTAATATCAGTACCTTTAAAAAATTAATGTCTTGTCAAGTAATATTTTACAGTCTAGTATTATGAGCCAATAGGTATTGTTTCAGTTTATTGATGTCAAAATGTTTGTGTGATACTTCACAAATCAGTTTCAGGCAATATATACTTGTGAAAAAAAAGAAAAATCGTTTCACTTGTGGTCCTGTATAACCTGGATTTTCATTTCATCCAGAACGAGGCCTCCCAGTAGTCTTCTTTACGGAGCTGTTTCTCTTTCGCAGCTTCTAGGCACCATCCCAGTGATCTGGTCATTCCAGCCGGTGTGAATCCTGAACTTTGTTTTTGTACATCCTAGAAAATAAAGTTTCATTACGTTCTATAACAGTATATTATATCTGACTAGAGAAACAGAGATGTATATGTCAGATAATAATAAAAAATATATCTTTTTACTAGGTACAAATGTCAAATTATGATCATACTGTATATGACTAGTAGAACAGACATAAATTATTGTCATTTTTATATTCTTGAAATTTAATTGGTTTACTAGATCAAAAATGTCAATTTGACGATATCTGACAAGAGAGACCCAGAGAAGGTAGTCAGATAATTCTTGCATAAAATTAATTATACAGTTTATAAACTGAATCATTAAAAATGCCAATTTATATACCTTATTAACCTGTTGCTTGGTAGTGTTATGAATTTCCGAAGAGGGTCAAAGGACGTGTGGATTCTTGCAGTACAGGTCAATACAGAGTCTTATAAATCCTGTGGAAACAAGTAACTGAATTTGATACCCTTGCTGAAATCCCGGGCCGAAATCCCCTAGGGTATAATTATATACATGTTTCTGTAGATCCCCTTTTCGCGGTTCAATGGGACCCACTCTACAATATTTTTATTTACTCGTTTCTGATTACAGCAAACTGAATGGTATGCATTTTCGTTTGCAATATATTAACGCAGATAGGTTCGAAATGCCACTTTTGCTTACGAGTTCAAGAGTCCCATATGCACGCAGTGGCGGATGTAGAACATGTATATATGCCCAATATTGGGAGTGGCCGGCGGTTTAAGATGTATGAAACCCTGGCCTTATTAAGTCCTGTACATAGATGGTATTACATCAGTTATGAACGTTTACCGTTATATATGGAGTGATTGCAGTCATCTTCATTGTATGACTTACTTTGGATGCCATCTGTAGGCCACGTTTGTCCTTTGTCCCTCAATATTTTCTTCTGTTGGTCCCAAAAGACAGAGCATTTCATCTGGCACCTTCTCCTTGTCTACACTCCAATCATTGTTGAAAGGCCATGTGGTCGTCGTCCTCTACTAATACGGACTCCTCAGCAAATTTTTCCCTCCAGTATACCTCTCTCTCATTTCAGCGTTTATTTTAGACTTCCTCTCTTGTTGTATTTGACAGGCAGTTCATCTCTTGATAAATACCTCTTGTTACAAAAAGGATGGATGATAGTTTTGTTTTTCTTTTCGTAGCATTCTTCGGTTATGGAATTTCTTTACTTTATTACATTCAGAGCAAATGACCACCAGAGACCGAAAACAATTTGCACTGGAAGAGTGGACCATCCTTACAGTATCACTGTCTGAGGTAAGGTCGTTGTACAAACCAATGACGTGTGCTTGAGTGTCAATACATTCTCCGTCTGGTAGAACAAAGCCATGACATAATGCTGATTTCTGAATATATTCGATGGCCAACAAACACGACTTTTTAGTGTCAGAGATTCGATTACGACATTGTCCAAGTCAATTTGCATCCATGTGCTTTAACAGTTAGCAATGTAGAGGTTTCCATCTGAGAAACAACCAGTTCGGTTGCCGCTCGCTTGTTGTCAGCTTCCCATGTCTCCAAACGAACGAAGCTGACACATTTTGGTCTGTCAGACATCATCGTCCACCCATCTGGAAGAGGCATATCGGAGAGCTGCTCTAAAAGATCACCGTCAACTCCCTTCGCAGGGATTCTGACTCTGTGATGGGGGAATACGCCTTAAATTGAGATAATAAAAAAGGCGTTGACTGCGCGGCCCTCGATATGATCTTTTTACTTGTTCTCCCCAAACATCCTGAACGATTTCACCCAAAATAGTACTACCCAGGATCGAACCATCGATATTTTCCTTGTTTTTGTTCAGCGTCCTTAACAATATCTTTTATGGACGCCATTGAACCTTCATGAAATTCATAATTAGCCATTGTCCTGTACAAATGAAAAAGTAGGGATTATGTAACGCATATACATATAACGAATTTTATTTGTATGGACTACTGCAGAATTTCATTTTATCAGATTCTTTAGTGGAATACATTCCGTGAACTTCCGCTTATAAGCCCTTTAAAGTCTTGCCACAAGTCGTCTTCTTTGAGCGAAACAGAGCGACGCGCGACAACGAGCGAGGAGGAAACAAAACCAACGAAAGGGAAAAATAATATTGGAAAGGGCTTTAGAAAGTCTAATAAGCCCTGGGCTTTTACAACTTCGTAAGTGGTTGGGTTTATAATAGCCTGAGATCAGGCTCCCATTTCTCTCGGAGCCTGATCTCAGGCTAGTTTATAACGGTCAGGGCTTATATCCGCGGGGGGGCTTATAAGAGGATAAAAAAAAAGTTTCAGAATGAGAGCTGATAAGAAACACGTTATGTAGCAATATCAAGATACGTTTTTCATTTACTGATCAAAAACAAATTTCAAGTCCTGACGCAACTGGAACCGGAAGAAAGAAAATTAATATTGATAATATGGTCTAAAGTTCAACATTTTCTTTGAGGACATTTATAGTAAGGAAATAATAATTTATAGCGAGGAGTTACATCCGGGCGTAGGGATCAGTTTTTTTGGATTTTTTGTTAGCGGGAAGATGGGCCTATAACGGGGTGGGGAGGGGTCTTATAAGGCTAGGGGCTTATAAGCGGCAGTCTACGATACCGAAGAGGGGTCCTACATGGCTATTACTAATATCCATGAACCAGCTTTCTTTTTTGTAATTTTTTGTTTCATTGATTCTATGGGGGCACTTATTTGAGCGGACGCTTAGTTGCATGCCCCACTAAAAACTAACGGAACGAGTCCATACGCGTTAGTTGCCGTCTTGTTTACATAGCCAAAAAAATAATTGTCCCTCCGTATTAAAATTCAGAACATTTGAGTCACACATATTTTTACCCCGCAGTTACGAAATGTCAGTTCGTTGGTATCGGCCGTCTGTGTTTCAAATTGTAATAAGACGGCTACTAAAAGCAAATACTTTCGGACGAACGAACAGATTTTAATGCAAAATTTTATACCTACCACAACTTCCATGCTGGCGAGTATCTGCACGATTTTGGCTCTTTTTCCCGAAGGCAATTGCCCCTCTTCTCTTCTTGCTATTTTCGAAAACATAGCAGTTAAACTTTTTAGCACTGAAAGGCAGTCCCTTGACGTCCGCTAGGAGTTCTGAGCACTGTACTAAAACTGAGCCTCGCAAAAGCCTGGCTGAGTTTAATGATAGTTAGCGATGAAAGCTCTGTATCCCGGCGAGCTGTACTAAACTATAGTACAAATTAAGCCACTGAGTTAGCGCTGAAAAGCACTGTTTTATTGCACCGAAATGCACCCTTGAAGTCCGCTAGCGGTACTGAGCACTCCGGTACTAAACTGAGTACAAAAGCCACTGAGTTTATAGCGCTGAAAAGAACTGTTTTACCAAGTGAAAGCTTTGATTTAGTACAATAATAAATCGCTGCTTCTTCAGACGAACGTACTCGACGTTGCATTTTGCGCGAAATTTTCACGTGCTGGTTTCCGATTTCAAGTGACAATCGACCTCTCCGGGCCACCCAGTGTCATTTTGCATGAATGACAATACAGCCATGCCCCTCCCCGGCATAGGGTGATTTTGTCGACATGACGCCATTTTGTGTGTGGTTCAAACGTCCAACGGCTATCAGGAAACGCGAGTGTCGAACTGACGAAAGTTTATCTGCAGTTAGAACGGCATTTGGAAGCCGAAAATACAACCAGAGGGAACATTCGCTATCTGAGATTACACTGGTGGAAGTTTTGAGGCGATTTGAGCATTTTAACGGAATTTATCGATCTTCGAGTGATTGGATTTGAAATGTTCTTTCCTGCCTTCCCTCTTATATTAACGGAAAACCCTCGAAAACTAAAACTCGCCTAAATCGCCTCAAACCGGCCTGAGAAGCTGGCAAACTACAAAGAATACAACACAGCAACAGGGTAAGTCGTTTTTATTCACAAAACATTCGATTTTATATCTTCTAAAACATAACCGTTGCGTTCCCATACAAACCTTATAAATCGAGCCGTTGTAACACAATGCCGCTTATACCGTGACACTGTTTCTCTTATCTTTAGCTTGGGCGGCCTGTGATGTAAACACGAAACACTAAGCTAAAAAATGGTTTTATGCTCGATTTTTGGCTGTGGGACGCAAAGTGTCCGTGATAAAGGAGTTTCTAATGGCAAGAATACCTTCAGTTATAACTAATCAAGGTGAAGAAGTGAGGAAACGTTCCGAGGAGAGGCGAAACAAATGGATATCCGTCTGCGATCAGTAGAGAAGACCTCACAGACACCATTTTGGAGCACGGCCGAGTCTGTGGCAAACATTTTATCTCCGGAGAAGCGGCAAAACTGTGGGATAGTTTACGATCGAGATTGGATTCCAACCCAAAATCTAGGTCATGAGAAATGTGATTCTGCCGAAAAGCTTCAAGCCGATCTAGAAGCTGCCGCGAAGCGAGATGAGAGAGCCAGATCAGAGATCGTGAGCTGAAACGTGTTTCGGCAGAACATGAAACTTGGTTGTAGGCCTCGAGACTTCGGAAATATTGAAATTACTTTTGCATGTAAAAGCTGGTCTCGAGAGCCAAATAGCAAAGCAAATCAGTCGATTCAACGGCGGAAGGCAGTCGGATTCGAAGCGTTTCCCCTCTATCAAAACAGGATCGATTCGAATCGATCCCGAGATTTTCTTTAGATAGCGCTCTCCGACTTTTACATCCAGCTTTTTAGCGTAATCAGATATTGGACATGGGACTATATTGTCTGGATCAGACGAAGGAATATAATTTTTTTCGCTAGAAGCCATTAAACTGGAAGGAATTATAATTTTAGACTATGTTTGCATGTATTAGTAGCTGAAACACGTGACTCAGATGTGCACCAACATGGCGGAAATTATTATGTGACGTCACGTGAAAACGATCTATAGTTCTGCTTACGAGTGAGACGACATTATTTTGCGGTAATGTCGTCTCAAATGCGGGCCGGTGATTGGTTCTGAAGATACAAATTGACACCGGAACACTGAAATGGGTTCCTCGCGTACACATCAAAATTCAAAAGTTTTCTTCGATAAACTCGTCGGCAATCGTTTTATATCTTGTCATTTGCTAATATGTGGAGTGCTTTATTCGCCGGTACAATTTGCTCAATCTAAAAAGTTAGCGTATGGTGAGTATTAAAAGTCATTTATTTCTTGTAGAGTTTGTTTACCGTTTTCACTTGCTTTCGAGATGTGCACGCGCTAAGTTGTAAAATCAACTTTTTCGGTGCAAAATTGGATTATTTTGCCATTTCATTGCTGTTTGGTACTTTAGAAAACTTTGTGGACATAATTCTGAATTGCTTTGTTTCCATAAGCAATTTACCGGCCAAAAAAACTCCGACTTTCTTCGAAACGAAAAATGCTTTCGCGTTCAAGTATTCGTGCACATTACGTCGCGTATAGTGGGAATTTATATTTCAATCAACAACAACTGATCTTAATTTTCCTTTTAATTTGTCCAAAATTGTTTGAATCGCGATACAAAACTAAATTCGATTTTGAGACGACATTACGGCTTTATAATGACGGCGTTGGGAGAAAATATATTCCGTATTGGGCGGAGTAGGGAAGCCCAATACGGAATATATTTTCTCCCAACGCCGTCATTATAAAGCCGTAATGTCGTCTCAAAATCGAATTTAGTTTATAATGTCCAGTAATGACTAAAAATACTAAAATAAAAAAAACGAAACCTTCTCAGCCATTTCATCGATCGCTTAGCCGTTTACTGACTTTGTCTTCACCAGGGCACCACAAAAAAAAAAAAACCATTAGTGTCTGCATGAAAACAAAAAAAAATAAAAGACACGGTATTCACACAAAAGCGATGACGTATTATATTGGGCACACCTGTATTCAGTTATTCCAGTTTCAAAATATGTTGACACACCGTCATATCATCTCCGTTTTTAGTTAATCGTGTTTTAAAATGCGACCATAGCTTTCCATCGGACTCTGTTATTTACCAGCTGTTTTGTTTCATCCCACGTCTCCCGAGGTTCTCCAACTCTTTGATCAGTGTCTATTTGACTGTTTCTTCCCTGCTCGTACAAAGTACGAACATTCCATGTACCATGTTTCAAACGAGATCAGTCGGCGAGATCAACTTCATCCGTGCGTGCTGTTCTTCATACCTTACCTCGCTCCCCGTTTGTTAGAGGTTGTGGGGTTTGTTTCTTCTCTTTCCGCCCCCAAGGGGACGTCCAGATAATTAGCAATATTTTCAGTTTTCGTGACCATTGGTTGGTGGTTGGCCTTGTGTACTGACCAGAGGAGAAAGGGGAGCAATACGGCAGCAATTCAGGGTAATCCGTAAAGTAATAAAGTAAAGTAAAGTAATAGGAATTTCTACAACCATTCCCCGTACGTGTCCCGAAGGATTTTCTTGGACGCTATTATGGATAAATCGGCCGGAGGTGGATAAAGAGAGTAGGAAACACAAGGACGGTGCGAAAAAATCCTCCGTAACTTATGAAACAATTGTAGAAATTCCCACTTAATCTAAGTTGCTTTATGCAACTGGGCGATGGTGTTTAAACGTTCTGCTAAGTGTTTTAACTCCAGTCTACGCAAGCGAACAAATGGACCCTTGAACCTAATAGTTTTCAAAGAAGCGTCCGAAAAGAGGTACAGATTAAAATTGCAAACGATTTTCAGTTTTGCTTTATGGCCAATGGGAGACGCGGTGGCCTAATGGTTAGCGCGTTGGACTCCGGATCGAGCGGTCCGGGTTCGATCCCTATAGCCTGGGTCATTGTGTTGTGTTCTTGGGCAAGACACTTTACTCTCACAGTGCCTCTCTCTACCCAGGAGTATAAATGGGTACCGGCGACAAAATGCTGGGGGTAACCTGCGATGGACTAGCATCCCATCCAGGGGGAGTAGCAATACCCATAGTCGGCTTTATGCTACGGAAACCGGGATAAGCTGTGGCAGTGTGGGCCTGTTTGGCCCGAGTGCGGCTTTACCTTACCTTTTATGGCCAAAACAAAACCCTCAAAAACGAATTACATCGTTTGAGTAGAAACGTCTGCCATGCTGTCCGGCACTGTAGGTAGACGTAAAACATTGATTTTATGTACGAACAGATTGTAACATAAGGACTGCGAAGGTCTCACCGGTTGTCCATACTTGCACTTGTTCGACATCCTGATATTAAACTAATTATATATAACTTATATTTCTAAATCCACACCACACAAGTTTGGTCAATAATATTTTATTTTCTAATTAACATAGAAAAATGCCAATTTTAAGGTGACTCAATGTAGTTTTTTTAGCGATGGGGTGAGAGTTTTGAAAACAAAATTCGATCAGAAGGCAAACTTCGATATTTGCCATACTACACCATAATGATGACATATGATGATAGTTTTATTATCCACTGATTTCCAAGCAACAAAGGTTACCATAGCAACGGTTTTGGCATCCTATTGGTTTTAAATAAGGCTGATTTTCTCGAAATCTAGTCGGAAACATTGCATCCATTTTATAATATTTTGAAGTAGGGTAGTTTGACCACCTGTAGACGAATTTGATGAAAATCTGTAAGGCGGTTTTTGAATAAAACAACACTGAACTTTTTGCGGACCATTTTGTGTATATTTCCCAGAATTTACTTGAAAATATTTCAATAGATTAAAGCTATATGTACCTCCCTTCTGTTGAAGAATTGTTGATGATATTGAAACTTTGTACGGTAAATGGAGCACTTCAGATGGTTACAATTTCAAAATATTTAATTTTGAAGAAGTGCAGCTAGGCACCACAGAACATGATCGAAGCGCCTAATTTACATTTAGTGGAATATTTCTAAAATGCTTTTACAGCTATTAGCGTGATGATGGTACTCGTTCCCGCCCCAGTTCGCTCTCGGCGATTTCTCTCGGAGCCTGATCTCAGGCTAAACACCGTTTTGAATTATTTTCAAGAAATTTCAATAAACGTCACTGTTGCAATTTGTAGTGTTATTTATTGGGATGGCTATCTCCCAGCCTTCACTTTCAATTATCGTTCAACCACATGAAGCAAAGCAAACAGACTGTAAGGGGGAGGGGGTGTGGGGGGGGGGGGGGGGGGGGGCACTTGCAATTGACAAATGGTTAACTCAACCTAAATGTATATATTTATTCAGGAATATAATTCCACCAATTCAAAATTATACTTCCTTGGCACAATTCTCAATAGGAAGAATATATCAAGCCAATCATTTTGCCTAAGCCAACAGGTTTCAAATTGATCAGCAGAAAGCAAACGTTCTGAGTTCGTTCGTGACCACTTGAGAAGCATCCTCTGTTTGAGATTAACCTGTCGAACGCACTCTCTTAATTTGTGATTACTACTAGTTTATAAAGTAATACGATTGTTCACAAAGCCGAAATACATAACGTTGTTTGCTTCGGAAGGCTTGGTGGCATGATGATTAGCGCGTTGCACTCTGAATCGAGCAGGCTGGGCTCGAGTCCTGGCGCAGGCTCATTGTTTTGTGTTGTTTACTAAATAAAGGAATATATTATGGTTCTTATCTGGTAAAATACACTTGAATCTATACTCGAATTCTACCCACGAGGTCTACTCGACTCAAAAAATAAAATCACGTGACTTACAAATTTGGGACACACTCACCCCTTGATTGACAAGGGATATGTCGATCAACTAAAAATATAACAAAACATAAAATAAAACGGAAACGGAATCGAGTTTTGGCTTCAGTTCAGTTCACTTGGTAAATAACAACTAAACTTATGGTTGCAGTTCAAACGAAAATAAATATTGAAAGTTTCTCACTCAATCCTCCCCATGCTGTAATTCAATCTTAAGACATTGTCTTCTTGTAGAAAAAGTAGGGGGCAGAGAGAATTAAACAATGATTTAGCCTGGAGCTAGCATTAAGTGGTGAGTGGGAGGGGGGGGGGGGGGGGGTGGGGGGGGGGGGGGGTGGGATTCAGACATTACTGTGAATATATGATGGAAACAGAAGCTAGCAGACAAATGCAAACTAGGCTGTATACTCTCCCCCCCCCCCCCCCCGCCCCCCCCTCCACCTCCTTCCGGAAGAAAGAAGGAATTACTTATCAATTAAAACAATTAGGCAATGCTCTTCAGGGATGTTTTAACAAATCTAGTCATAATATATGCTGAAGGGACCTTTCCAGGCAGACACACTAGTCCCTAACTTATGTCATAGTTTTTGCATGTAATTAATGGTGATTATCATGTTGTGATTATTTTGTGGTAGGTACATAAACACAACCAGTTGGAGTCGTTGCCTGAGGGAATTTTCAGCAGCAATACCCGGCTGTGGATCTGTAAGTAGGATTCTTCTTAATTTACAGAACACTATTGATCCTAGACTACGAGTAGTCCCTCATTTTTCTCAGATCGAGCGGGCGAGCGCGCGCGAAGCGCGTGGAAATATCCTCGCGCGAGAAGACGTCTTCTCGCGCGAGGATATTTCCACGCGTTCGCGCGCGCTCGCCCTCTCGATCTGAGAAAAATGAGGGACTACTCGTAGTCTATATTGATCCTACTAAGACCGAATAGGGACCTGAGAATGTCAGCGCCAAATGAAACAGCAGGACCCTGGAACCAATTGATTACAAGGCCGGCACTGCGGCAAAAGGACCGGGGCTTAAAATGAAAGAAAATAATGGCTCCTAAAAGTTGAATTGTAAATACATATTACAAGTTAATGTTTAACTAGTAAAGATAACGTGCAAATAAAATAGTATGATAAACATATATTAAAGAGACAAGGACCCTGTTATTGATACACTCCTACACATGTTATGAGTTTTTCTAGAGTTTTACCTGTAAGCGTTTTAATTTCACTTTGTTTTTTTGCAAATTGCTGTCCAAATGTTATTTCTCCCGAGGTATCTTAGTTTTGTCAAGTACAACATTCGATGGAATTTTTATAGGAGCCTATGTTATGTTTTTATTTTCACTTTCAAATTGATATCGATTATTTTTTCGATACATTCAGTTGTGTTAATTTAAATATTTACTTTCCTATTCGCAAAGTAAACGAGAAGTTGCAACGATGCCTCTGCAATCCGTTCTCCTCATACCTGTTAGATCCTGTTATTATGATCTTACAAAAATGATCATCTTTCTTTTCGCAGCGCAAAGCTGTACGCGTGTAGCCTGCAGACGCAGCTCGGGTGATTTTTGGCCTCACCTTTCACGCCGCCGATAAATATCTCGGCGGCGTGAACAACCTTTTGGGTTTTTGTGTGTTTAATCTGATGCTTATGTCACAGGTGTTAACCACGTTTCACAAAGGACGTGGTTTAAGTTTGCTAAGAACACAATTTTTTGGATCATTTTCCACAGTCTTAAAATATTGTCGGTTTTATACTTATGTCCAGTAATAACTAAAAATTAAATAATTAAAAAAAACGAAACCTTCTCAGCCCATTTCATCGATCGCTTAGCCGTTTACTGACTTTGTCTTCATCAAGGGCACCACAAAAAAAAAACATCATTAGTGTCTGCATGAAAAAAAAAACAAAAAAAAGACACGTGATACGCACAGAAGCGATGACGTATTATATTGGGCACAGCTGTATTCAGTTATTCCAGTTTCAAAATATGTTGACACATCCGTCATATCATCTCCGATTTTAGTTAATCCTGTTTTAAAATGCGACCATAGCTTTCCATCGGACTCTGTTATTTACCAGCTGTTTTGTTTCATCCCACGTCCTCCCAAGGTTCTCCAACTCCTTGATCAGTGTCTATTTGACTGTTTCTTCCCTGCTCGTACAAAGTACGAACATTCCATGTACCATGTTTTCAAACGGGATCAGTCGGCGAGATCAACTTCATCCGTACGTGCTGTACTTCATACCTTGCCTCGCTCCCCGTTTGTTAGAGGTTGTGGGGTTTGTTTCTTCTCTTTCCGCCCCCGAGGGGACGTCCAGAGAAGTAGCAATATTTTCAGTTTTCGTAACCATTGGTTGGTGGTTAGCCTTGTGTACTGACCAGAGGAGAGAGGGGAGCAATACGGCAGCAATTCAGGGTAATCCGTAAAGTAATAAAGTAAAGCATAGGAATTTATACAACATTCCCTGTACGTGTCCCGAAGGATTTTCTTGGACGCTATTATGGATAAATCGGCCGGAGGTGGATTAAAGAGTGTAGGAAACACAAAGACCGTGCGAAAAATCCTCCGTAACTTATGCAACAGCTAGTTGTAGAAATTCCCACTTAATCTAAGTTGCTTTATGAAACTGGGCCATGGTTTTTTAACGTTCTCCTAAGTGTTTTAACTCCAGTCTACGCAAGCAAACAAATAGACCCTTGAACCTAATAGTTTTCAAAAAAGCGTCCGAAAAGAGGTACATATTAAAATTGCAAACGATTTTCAGTTTTGCTTTATGGCCAAATGGGAGACGCGGTGGCCTAATGGTTAGCGCGTTGGACTCTGGACCGAGCGATCCGGGTTAGATCCCTAGCCTGGGTCACTGTGTTGTGTTCTTAGGCAAGACACTTTACTCTTACAGTGCCTCTCTCTACCCAGGAGTATAAATGGGTACCGGCGACAAAATGCTGGGGGTAACCTGCGATGGACTTGCATCCCATCCAGGGGGAGTAGCAATACTCCTAGTCGGCTTTATGCTAAGGAAACCGGGATAAGCTCTGGCAGTGTGGGCCTGTTTGGCCCGAGTGCGGCTTACCTTACCTTTTATGGTCAAAACAAAACCCTCAAAACGAATTACATCGTTTGAGTAGAAACGTCTGCCATGCTGTCCGGCACTGTAGGTAGACGTAAACCATTGATTATATGTACGAACAGATTGTAACATAAGGACGGCGAATGTCTCACCGGTTGTCCATACTTGCACTTGTTGGACATCCTGATATTAAACTAATTATATATAACTTATATTTCTAAATCCACACCACACAAGTTTGGTCAATCAGATTTTTACTTTTCTAATTAACATAGAAAAATGCCAATTTTAAGGTGACTCAATGTAGTTTTTTTAGCGATGGGGTGAGAGTTTTGAAAACAAAAATTCGATCAGAAGGCAAACTTCGATATTTGCCATACTACACCATAATGATGACATATGATGATAGTTTTATTATCCACTGATTCCCAAGCAACAAAGGTTACCATAGAAACGGTTTCGGCATCCTATTGGTTTTAAATAAGGCTGATTTTCTCTAAATCTAGTTGGACACATTGTATCCATTTTATAATATTTTGAAGTAGGGTAGTTTGACCACCTGTAGACGAATTTTGATGAAAATCTGTAAGGCGGTTTTTGAATAAAACAACATTGAACTTTTTGCGGACCATTTTGTGTATATTTCCCAGAATTTACTTGAAAATATTTCAATAGATTAAAGCTATATGTACCTCTCCTCTGTTGAAGAATTGTTGATGATATTAAAAACTTTGTACGGTAAATGGAGCACTTCGGATGGTTACGATTTCAAAATATTTAATTTTGGAGAACTGCAGTTAGGCACCACAGAACACGATCGAAGCGCGTAATTTACATTTAGCGGAATATTTCTAAAATTATCCGTTACAGATTTTTTAAAAAATTGGTCAGCTATTAGCGTGATGATGGTACTAACCATTTGACAAATGGTTAACTCAACCTAAATGTATATATTTATTCAGGAATAACATTCCACCGTTTCAAAATTACACTTCCTTGGCACAATTCTCAATAAAAAGAATATATCAAGCCAATCATGTTGCCAAGGCCAACAGGTTTCATATTGATCAGCAGAAAGCAAACGTTCTAAGTTCGTTCGTGACCACTTGAGTACCATCCTCTGTTTGAGATTAACCTGTCGAACGCACTCTCTTAATTACTACTAGTTTATAAAGTAATATGATTGTTTACAAAGCCGAAATACATGACGTTGTTTGCTTCGGAAGGCTTGGTGGCATGATGGTTAGCGCGTTGCACTCTGAATCGAGCAGGCTGCGCTCGAGCCCTGGCCAGGGTCATTGTTTTGTGTTGTTTACTAAATAAAGGAATATATTATGGTTCTTCTCTGGTAAAATACACTTGAATCTATACTCGAATTCAATGAAATCACGTGACTTCCAAATTTGGACACACTCACCCCTTGATTGACAAGTGATGTGTCGATCAACTAAAAATATAACAACAAATAAGATAAAACGGAAACAGAAACGAGTTCTGGCTTCAGTTCAGTTCATTTGGTAACATAACAACTAAACTCCAGGACCCGGTTGTTCGAAAGCCGATTAGCGCTAATCGAAGATTAAATCTCACTAATCGAGGAATAAAATTTATCCCTAGGTTAGATTCTGTTCCTGAAAGCGCGATTAACACTATTCCAGTGATAAACGAAGGGTTAAATTCAACACACCTAGCGAGGTCGATTAACTCGCTAATCGAGGGAATAAAGTTCGCAAACAAAACAAAATGGAGCACTAACTGCCAGATCCAAGGAGGAAAGAAACGCAATTCAGGCTACCTGACGACTTTTCCATAACCTAGAGTTTATTTTCTCAGCGGTCCGGATCCTAAATTCAATTTATGCGCGATCAAAAGAGCGATCCAGCGGTGTTTTCACAATCTTGAGAGTACAAGCGCGAAATCATGCGAAGGACATGCGCGAAGAAATTCACGGCATTTTCCACAGATCACTGATATGTCGAATTTGTTCCTCATTAATCGATGTAATGTGAAAGGTAAAATCAGCAGTAGAATTAAAGCTTTGTAATTCTCCAAAAGGCGAGTATTCATTTGATTTTTGGGACGAAATCAAACGAGCTTTGTTTGTTTGTTTGTTTGTTGTTTGTTCTTGCAGTTCTCCGCCGAAAATATTGCTGTACACGAGTCGGGCGGCTGTCAAAACTAGATGCCGAATCTCCGCTTTTGGTGTTCGTTTATAATTATTTCCTATCTTATTTTTAGGTACAGTATTTTCCCATATTTCCCTTAACCAAAAGTAAGCTTATACACTCTGTTTACCTTCATTCGACTCATTCAAGAAAACACAATTAATTGTATTCCGTGAGCGGGAAATCTACAAACTTTTATTTCAGCGATGATTGAAAATATATCTTAGTGGAAATAAATGTTTATTTATGAAAGGCGGATAATTAGATCTCTTTCACCGAAGTCATTCTAACGAACTTTTTGGATTTTCCATTGTGCATCGCCAGGCGTTGACCGGCGTTTGTGCTATAAAATTTGCCGACATTTTTAACATGATTTTAGCTGTTTACTTTTATTCCTTCTTAATGTGTACTCTTTACGTTCATTTCATCAGTTCCGTGGTTATAGTTTAGTTTAACTTTTTTTCGGTCGGGTTTGCAAGTCTACAACAGTGGATGCGCGAATTTGAAAAACAATCTGCCATGTTTACTATCAAACATAGCAAGAAAATAATGAAGCTTATCAGCTTTTGTCCGGATTCAATGGCGCTCTGCCGTTTTCTCCCGCTCCTGCATAAGAACGACTAGTTTAACCGGTTTAATCTGAGTTTAATCGAAGGATAGTTAATCGAGGGCTAACTCTGCTTTCAGGAACACCTTTTTATCCTTCGATTAGTTATCCCGGGAATAAGAAATTTAACCGCGGAATAACCGCTAATCGCGGGTTAGTTTAATCGGCTTTCGAACACCGGGTCCTGGTTGCAGTTCAAACGAAAATAAATATTGAAAGCTTCTGACTCAAAGTTCAGCTCTCGTGTTCTGCATGCTCCACTAATGTGATATGGTAGTTACAGCGAACATATCTTGCCTCCTACCACTAAGCTCAATGGGGAACAGCTTCTGTAATGGTCTTCTGAATGCAATTGCCTTTGCGCCTTAATCTACAGCTCGCACATTACCATCTCTGTCCGTCAGCAGACACTGAATCCTCCCCATGCTGTAATACAATCTTGAGACATTGTCTTCTTGTAGAAAAAGTAGGGGGCAGAGAGAATTAAACAATGATTTAGCCTGAAGCTAGTACTAAGGGATGAGGGGGGGGGGGGGGGGGGGGGGGGGAATTCAGACACATTACTGTAAATATATGATGGGAACAAAAGCTGGCAAACTCATGCAAACTAGGCTGTATCTCCCCATCCCCCCCCCCCCCCCCCACCCCCTCCCCTTTCCAGCAAACAGACTAGTCCCTAACTTATGTCATAGTTTTGCATGTAATTAATGGTGATTATTATATGTTGTGATTATTTTGTGGTAGGTACATAAACAACAACCAGTTGGAGAAGTTGCCTGAGGGAATTTTCAGCAACAATACCCGGCTGATTCGTCTGTAAGTAGGATTCTTCTTAATTTACAGAACGATAATGATCCTACTAAAACCGGAATATAGGGAACTGAGAATGTCCGCGCCAAATGAAAACAGTAGGACCCTGGGACAAATTGATTACAAGGCTGGCACTGCGGCAAATTGACCGGGGCTATAATGAAAGATAATAGCGGCTCCTAAAATTTGAATTTTTAATATATATTGCAAGTTTATGGACACTGTTATTGATACACTTGATACACTCCTACACATGTTATAAGGTTTTAATTTGACTTTGTTTTTTTGCAAATTGCTGTCCAAATTTTATTTTTTTCCGAGTTAACTTAGTTTTGTCAAGAACAACATTTGAGGGAATTTTTATACGAGCCTATGTTATGTTTTTATTTTTCACTTTCAATTGATATCGATTATTTTTCGATTTATTTGTGTTAACTAAATCTTTACTTTCCTATCCGCAAAGTAACGAGAAGTTGCACTATGCTTCTGCAATACGTTTTCCTCCGACCTGTTAGACCCTGTTATTTTGATCTTTCAAAAATGATTTTTCAAAACTGTTATAATTGTACTTATTTTACTCTGGTCACATGCACTGGTGAAATAAGAAGCAAACATATATAAGAAAAAAGGTTAAACGCTCATTTTCTTTTCAGGTTTAACAAAGGGATTGGTTTAAGTTTGCTAAGAACACAATTTTGTATTTTTTGTTCTCCTCAGTCGGTTTGAATACTTGTGTCCAGTAATGATAATGATAATTAAAAAAAAAAACGTTAACATTTTTCAGCCATTTCATCGATAACTTGGCCGTTTACTGACATCGTGTTTTCGCCAAGGAAGGCAGTCGGTTCGAGCTGTGTAACCATAAAATAACAGTCTACTAACGGTAGGAAAACACCAAAGGGGTAATTAAGTAATAAACCAAACAGGAACAAGGTACATGTAGCCTATAATTGGGGAAGATTAATACGGATTATAAACGACGAACAAATTACAAACGGCTAACCTTTCCAACATGCGCCATCCATGACGTAGCTAGGAAGACCTTTAAAAGATCAAAATAACAGGTCTAACAGGTCGGAGGAAAACGTATTGCCGAAGCATAGTGCAACTTCTCGTTACTTTGCGAATAGGAAAGTAAATATTTAGTTAACAAAAATGAATCGAAAAATAATCGATATCAATTGAAAGTGAAAAATAAAAACATAACATAGGCTCCTATAAAAATTCCCTTTATACTGCGTATAAGTTTTGTGAAATCTTTCTCAATCGTATCCACCAAGTCTTTGGAGTGCTGAACCAATATGCGAGCCAGTGAACCAGGCATGTGCGACACACGTGCCTGACATGTAAGACACACGAGTCATCATTATCCCTTTTATCGTAAACATACCTAGATCGAAGGAGACTCTTCAAACAGAATTCCGAATCAAAGTATTCTTCTTAGTACTCTAAAAATACACGTGGACCAGACATGAAGTGTAAGGGGACTGGGAATAAGGTACTGGTTTAGTGGTGTATCTAAATCCGGTTTAAATCCGGTTTAGGCCATGGCTTTCATAAACACTCAACAAGTAAATTATCAGTGTTTACCGCGACTATATATCACTACGGCCTCGTTTTTAACATTTTGTCGCTTTCGTAGCCTGTGAACAGACTAGGTATTGGTGTCAGATGGACGAGAAGCGCGGAGCCTCATTATGCTACCTCGCTAACGTTCTGGACCCGGTTGTTCAAAAGCCGATTAAACTAACCCGCGCCGATTAGCGGTTATTCCGCGGTTAAATTTCTTATTCCCGGAATAACTAATCGAAGGATAAAAAAGTGTTCCTGAAAGCAAAGTTAGTCCTCGATTAACTATCCCTCGGTTAAACTCAGATTAAACCGGTTAAACTAGTCATTCTCATGCACGAGCGGGAGAAAACGGCAGATCGCCATTGAATAAAAGGAAGGTATACAATTATTTTCTTGCTTTGGCACATTCTCTGGTTTTCCAAATACGCGCTTCCACAGTCTTCTCAATTCATTTCATTCAATTCATTTAAAGTTCTACAATTGCAAACCCGACAAAAAAGCTAAAACATAAGCACGGAAAGATGAGAGTATAAAGAGCGCACATAAGGCTTAACTTAATTTAGGAAGCATGATAAAAAGGAAACAGAGTCATGTTAAAAAATGTCGGCAAATATTAAGCTTATAGCACAAACGCCTGGCGATGTACAATGAAAAATCCAAAAAGTTCGTTAGAACTACTTCGTTGAAAGAGATCTAATTCTCCGCCTTTCATAAATAAACATTTACGGTAAGCGATTCTAGCCGAGATCTTTTCGATCATCGCGTAAATAAAAGTTTGTAGATTTCCCGCTCACGGAATGTAGCACTTGTATTGGCAATAATTAGTAAGTGTGTTTTCTTGAATGAAGGTAAACAGAGTTATTTTGGTTAAGGAAAATATGTAAAAATACCACAAAAGAAGATAGGAAATAAACGAACACTTAAAAGCGGAAAATCGGCACGTAGTTCAGCGCCCGAATGGCGGTACAGCATTTCGAATAACTGCAAGTAGAAACAAGCTCTATGACTTGATTTTGTCCCTAAAATCAAATGAATACTCGCCTTTTTGGAGAATTACAAAGCCTTTAATTCCACTGCTGATTTTTCCTTTCACATTACAGCAGTTAGTGAGGAACAACTGCGACTTCTGTGGAACTGAATGCATGCCGAAATATTTCTTCGCGTCTCCTGTCCGCGTTTGTACAAATGATTTTGTGAAAAACAACGCTGGATCGCGCTTCTGTCACGCATAATTTCAATTTAGGATCCGGACCGCTGAGAAAATAAAATATGTAAAGGAAAAGTCGTCAGGTAGCCTGAATTGCATTTCTTTTCTCCTTGGATCCGGCAATAAGTGCTCCATTTTGTTTTATTTGCGAACTTTTATTCCCTCGATTAGCGAGTTAATCGACCTCGCTAGGTGTGTTAAATTTAACCCTTCGTTTATCCCTGGAATAGCGTTAATCGCGCTTTCAGGAACATAATCTAACTTAGGGATAAATTGTATTCCTCGATTAGCAAGATTTAATCCTCGATTAGCGCTAATCGGCTTTCGAACAACCGGGTCCTGGGGAGTAAATGCTCGACCAGCTCCCCCGGGGGGGGGGGGGGGGGGTACTTATCCCATGTTTGGGTATAGGGGTGCCGCTGAGGGTTTGAAATCCTGACCCTGTTTAGGGCAAAAAACAAACCTTAAAATACCCACCCTGTGTAGGGCAACACCCTCCATTTTAGGACCCTGTTTAGGGTAAACGACAAAATACACACTCTCTTGTTCTAAAACAAGTGTTGGATACCGACAACAATAGCATTTATCTTGTCTTGAAAATGATGTGATGTTGAGTGATGAGCTGCTAAAGATCGGCAAACTTCTCTGTGCAACAATAGCCCGGAACAATACCCTGTTTAGGACAGACTCGCATGAAATTATATACCCTGTTCAGGGCTGGGACCAAAAATCATACCCTGTCCAGCGGCACGTCCCCGTATAGGCCACATAAGGGAGTACCCCCCGCCCCCCCGGGGGACCAGCTCCGCTTGCCGACAACTTTTTCCCCTCTATACCAGACTGAGGAGTCTGTTCATAGGCTATTGCTTTGCCCGAGCATCAGCTCTTGAAGAAGTGGAGGCTTCTTCCTGAGTTTGGTATAGTCTCCGCAGACATTAATTGAAGAGCTGGGGGCATAACCATCCTATATTGACTTTTCGGGTCATTTTAATGTACGGCGGCTGTTTAAACGCTTGGCTGAGTTTTCATTGTTCAGAGAAACAAAAGGTTTCTTTGCAAAGCGCGCCGACGTGTTTTTGAAATACGTTATTTCTCGAAAACGAAGAGAAAATTAGCGCAAAAAATGCGAGGCGATGCTTGTCGAGTAACTTGAAGACCACATGCAAAAAATCAGCCGAATCTGAGTTTAAACCAGTAAAAGGATCCGAAAAGTCAATATAGGATGGTTATGCCCTCAGCCATTCAATTGGGTCATCGCGTGGACCGGTTATTTGCGTCATGATCGAAATAATGGCTACGAAGGAGATATTTGTGGGAAACGCGGTGGCCTAACTGGTTAGCGCGCTCGGCGCTCGGGACCGAGCGGTCCGGGTTCGAGCCCCGGGCGGGGTGACTGTGTTGTGTTCTTGGGCAAGACACTTTACTTCCACAGTGCCTCTCTCCACTCAGGACTATAAATTGGTACCGGCGACAAAATGCTGAGGGGTAACCTGCGATGGACTACTGCTGCTGTGAAAACTAAAAAGACCATATAAAAAAAAATGGAATTCTAATTTTGGCAAGCTACTGCAGCTAGCTACCAGTCCTCATGCAAGAACGCATTAAGTGTGTGTGTGTGTGGGGGGGGGGGGGGGGGGGGGGGGGGGGGGGGCAACCTTAACTGCAACTGCAACTTGAAGCCGGCCCTTGGTAAGGATGCTATATTAGTGGCACAACATTATAGTGGCACAACATACCGGGAAACATGAGTTATATTAAATGGTCGCGTACTGACCAGAGGAAGAAGAAGAGGATCAGTATGATTTTTCAGAGAGCTGCTATTCATGGTAATCAGTTCCCGGTGTTTAAACGCCCTGCAAAGAGTTCAACTGCAGTCTACGTAAGCAAACAAATAGACCCTTGAACCTAATAGTTTCTGAAAGAAGCGGCCGAAAAGAGTTACAGATTAAAATTGCAAACGATTTTCAGTTTTGCTTTTATGGCCAAAACAAAACCCTAAAAAAAAAATTACATCGTTTGAGTAGAAACGTCTGCATGCTTTCCGGTACTGTACGTAAAATCAAACAATCAAACATTGATTTTCTCTATGAACAGAATGAACAAAAGGACTGCTAAGATTTCACCGTTGTCCATATTTGCACTTGTTCGACATGCTGATATACCACTAATATTTATAAATCCGCGCCGAAAACGTTTGGTCAATGATATTTGTATTATTTTTCTAACACAACATAGAAAATGCCGCTTTTAAGGTTAACGTGCGGCGAAAGGTCTGGATATTATAATCTCGAACACTCGATCAACCAATTCAATTATTTTGGATCATGCGCGGAGGCAGAAAATTGCCATGACAGGATTCTAGGACTTCCGGCTCTAGTGCGCATGTGTTCGACCCCATGTTTCAACTAACGGACGCCAAGATTCTTGGACTTCCGGTCTTACTGCGCAAGTCAGGCGGATCACTCTATCCCAGAGGTCCTTGTTGGCCGCTCAACCGCTGGACAAAGGTAACGAGAACTCTGGGAACGAGATTGCTGTCTCTCTTTTATTATTCACAATTAAGGCAACATCAGTACCAGTGTTTACAATATGAAGTTATGGAATCACAACAGTGCCGTTTGAGAAAAACTCAAACATAGAAACAATACAAGAATAACTTACATCAATTGAAAGGCAAAGAAAAACATAATAATAAATAACAAAATTGCATTCGAGTGCAGATTTAAGCCTGGTTTTCACCAGCGACGCAAGCACAAGCGCAAGCAACATACGCAGACGCAGTAACGCGTTGATCCTCAGTGCCTTTTGTTTAGGACAAATCAACACGCTACTGCGTCTGCTTGCGTTGCTTAGTGAATTCCGCGTGAAGCAAGGAAATAGGAGACCTCTGCACACAGGCTCGGCTCATCCAAAGGTTATAATTTAGGGGAAAACAAGGCACAGCGGAGAAGAGCTACCTCTTAGCACAATGTTCTGCAAGGAAGAGGGGGGGGGGGGGGGTGGGGGGAGGGTAGGAGGCTGATTCTTATTTCTTTGAAGACATAGCGGTACCGAGAAACAGACCAACAGTGCGAATCCTCTTTCAATCAAGCTGTTGTTAAGAATGACGTCAACCAAAACTTGTTTTCTTCGGAAAAAATATTTCAAGCTCGCAGCGCAAAGCCGTACGCGTGTAGCCTGCAAACGCAGCTCGGGAGGATTTTTGGCCTGACCTTTCACGCCGCCGAGATAATTCTTAACAGCAAGCGAAAAATCCGTCTGGGCTGCAGTTGCAGTTTTTGTTGAAATCCATTTTAATTAGTAATAATTTATTTGTCTTATTGTTTGCAATTTCGAATTTCAGATTCCCTCGTTTAATTTTTTCTTTCTTTTATATATAATATTGAGCTAAATTTAATATATTGATGCTAACACTATCTGCCTTGACTAGCCTTTGCTATTTATACCTAATCGTACCTTTTTGGTACGCTTCGGCGGCATATCAGGCGAGTTTGGTCGAGCCATGGTTTGTATTTTGGCGAGACCCTGTCAAGCCAAAATACCATGGCGAGACCAAACCAACCCGGAGCGTGGCAAAAAGGTACGATAGGTATTTACCGTACCCAAATTCGTTTTTATTCTTTACGCGAAGAGACGCAAAGACGACTTTCATCGAGTAAAATGTGTCAGGCATTCCGATCGTCGATGTCGATGTGTGATTGTTTATGGTTCGAAAATGAACTGAAAATGAAGTGTTTACGGTCAGAACTTCCATCATCTTACCTTAATATAAATGTCCTTTTTCCTTTCTCCTGTGGCGAATTCGACGAAAAATCGTCGAATGTTATCGTGTTTGAATTGTTTTGAAGATGAGTTTTGAGACAACCGCGATCGAGTTGGAGACGCAACGCATTTAGTGCAGCAGCCGCGTTTTTGGCGCGAAATTTAGCTTAGTTTTTTCTTCGTACATTTTCCTCGAATTACTCACAACATTTTCCTGTTTTTTAAGTTTGACTATAATTTCGCAAAGTTTTGCTTAGGAAAATTCAGCTCTAATCTGCAGAATTTTATTACTTGACTTGAAAGTGGCCATGAAATTTAACAATTATCCTGCGAAATCACGCGGAATATCGCCTGATACTTAGGGACTGTGCAATAATTACCAGGAGGGGGGGGGGGGGGGGGGGTTGGAAAACCAGAGGGGGGGGGGGCATAAAGTAAAATCAAAGCAAGGAGAGGGGGGGGGGCTCTAGGTAAAATAAGTCATTCAAGAGGGGGGGGGGCTTAACATTTTATTTAAAATACATATTACATTGGCGAATCCATACCTATTTATAAGGTGGGGGCCGAAAAATTTTCCGGCCCTTCGGGCCTAGACAAGCCTTCACCGGACCTGAAAATAACACACATGCCCTTTTCCTTCTGCTATGGTTCTGTTGAACATCGCCACGGAGGTGATGTTTGTTCTAGACGCGGATGTCCAACAATTAAACATGCAGTAGGAGCTCTTCTTTCTGTTATAAGATTTTAATCCACACTTGTGCGTGTAGAGAAAATGTAGCAGCTTACTTGTATAAAGGTGTGTGTATACTGTGGGGTGGGGGGGGGGGGGGGGTCGTACATAATTTCTGACTGATTAGAGGGGGGGCAATAACTAAATTCACTCCTTTAGGAGGGGGGGGTATTATAGAAAAATTCATTGCCTGACGAGGGAATTCCACGTTAAATTTCACGCGAAAAACCGATATCGCACGAATCGCGAAGCGATGAGTGCGATATCGGTTTTCAAGTGAAATTTAACGTGGAATTCACGAGTCAGGCAATGAATTTTTTCTTGAATCGCATAGCCTTTTATAAAAGGAAAAGGAATTATTTTCGAGAAAGCCATTCAACGTCAACTGTCAGGACTGTCAGGAGCAAGCGAACGAATAAGAATCAAGCTAAAGATTCTGTCACAAACTTTATATTTTACCCTCGTGGTAGTAGTTTTTCCATTTTAATTGGGAAAACGTTATTTGTAGACCTTTACGGGTTTGTCAGTAATTATAAGAACTCCGGCAAGTAGCAAAAACTACATAAGCTTATTACTGAAGACATAATGATGAACACTTTTACTTCGGCCGCGGCACACTGAAATGAATCAAAAGAAAACCCGGGAAGAAAAGCTTTGGAAAAGACGTCAAATAATGCTGTAAGTAAGATTATGCTTTATACCTTGAAAGAACTTAGGCTTATTAGCGTACAAAATTCTACGTTTTAAATTTCAATGGCTTAGTCCATCCTTGGTTTGAGAGAAGGTTTTTAGACCTCGTTGACTTGTTTTCGTTTCGAATGTGAATTTATTTTGTACTCAGTGCTGCGTAAACACTTGTTGATCTTCGAGCGGCTGTTTTTGTAGCTTCAGTTTAGCACAAGAGAACTATATTTACGGTCAAGCTATCGAAAGTATTAGTCAAAGAATGTAAACAACTATTCTTTCAGCCGAACATTTTGACTATTTCGCTACAAACGGAACTGAAAAAAGTGTCATCAAATGTGCTTTTAGCGAGTTTACCGAAAAAATCACCACGCGGTATTAAATGATTGCTGTTTTCAAGTGGGTTTTGAAGTAAGATAATTTTATTATGGTCAAACTATCGACGGTGTCACTTCAACAAAATAAAAAGCTCCGGGAAAATTTGGCGTATTTTTTTTCTAGCGGACGTTTTGACGACGTTTTTAAAAGTACTGTTTATTTACGTGTTTTGAAATTGTTCGCGCGGTACAAAAAGCTTATTATTTTGTAGTCGCATGTGGTTTAACGACCAGGTTTATCCGCTACATTTGTGGCTATTTCTCTGACACTATGAAGACATTTAAACGTTTTACTCTTTACTTTACTGTAATACTGTTTCTCTCGGCCGTAGTTTTAGCCAGTTTCCTCTCTTCAGGTTCCTTGTACTTACAAGCATCGATCGATGATCGCGCTTCTTCAATTTCTCGAGAGAGTTGAGTTTGAGTTCAAAGCTGGCTAACTCTTATATCTCGCATTGGAAAAAAAACCCTCATGTTTGCTTTTGGCTTTTCTGACATTGATGCTGACAGTGAAACCATACGAAAACCGCATTTTTTATATTTTAATTTGCGATGCCGAAAGTAAACAACACAATCTCGCGTTGGGCCTCGCTTTCAACTCACTTCAATTCATGCAATTCAGCTATGCAATTCAACTTCTCAGGCATGCAATTCCACGTTGAATACCTCGCATCGATAGCCAATCAGAGTGCGAGAATTCTCTGAGCTATGCGATTCTACCTAATATTTGGCTACATGAAGCCCATTTTCCAACCCCCCCCTCCTGATAATTATTGCACAGTCCCTAATAGCCGACGACGCCGAAGGCCGCCGTAGGCCGAGTTGGCTAAAATCAGGCGATATTCCGCAAGATTGATAACACAACTAAACAAAATACTCTTTCAACTTTTATTTCAAGAATTGACTTGAACATTTTACCGCGCGCGTATGAAATTACGAATATCGCAGGATATCTGTTGAGTACGGCCGACAGATATTGAGTGAATCATGACCATATTTGGACAGTGTTACAATTTGTCATTCCATCGATCGCTTGGCCGTTTACTGACTTTGTCCTCACCAGGGCACCACAAAAATTTCCATTACTGTCTGCATGAAAATAAATAAATAAATAAAAGACACGTGATACTCACAAAAGCGATGACGTGTTATATCATTGGGCACACCTGTATTCAGTTAATCCTGTTTCAAATATGTTGACACATCCGTCATATCATATCCGTTTTTAGTTAATAGTATTCTAAAATGCGACCATACTCAGAAATAGACCAAATTCAAGCAAAATTTGCGACCGGTTCTACCTTTGGTAAAAGCTCAGGAAAGGACTCATTATTTCAATCGATGTCTCATCTGCAAAAGCCATATGCAAACTATTTCGAAACTTTAGTAGACCACTCTTGAACTCGAAAAACGCACGCGCTGTTGGCCGCTTTCAGGTCATTTTCTCTATTGTCTGACCGTCTCGCATCCTGATTGACTTTGAATTTTCGCGCGGACCACGCATAAAAGTCCCGGATATGTCGCGGCATTCTGAGCTTTCCATCGGACTCAGTTATTTACCAGCTGTTTTGTTTCATCCCACGTCCTCCCGATGTTCTCCAACTCCTTGATCAGTGTCTCTTTGACTGTTTTCTTCCCTGCTCGTACAAAGTACGAATATTCCATGTATTATTTTTCTAACATAACATAGGAAATGGCGATTTTCAAGGTTAACGTACGCGAGAGGTCTGGATATTATAATCTGGAACGCTCGATCAACCAATTGAATTATTTTGGATCACGCGCGGAGCAGAAAAATAATAATAATGAATTAGTGTCTCTTTTATCCAGTTCGCAATGCGGCAACATTTACAAGAGTTTAAAATATGAAGTTATGGAATCACAACAGTGTCGTTTGAGAAAACCCATGATGTTAAACAAATACAAACATAGAAACAATTGGGTGCCCTGTCATCTAGCCTGCGTGCAGACGTCTCGTATTTCCTTGCTTCGCCTTCACGCGGAATTTTCG
Source organism: Desmophyllum pertusum (assembly GCA_029204205.1). NCBI lineage: Eukaryota > Metazoa > Cnidaria > Anthozoa > Scleractinia > Caryophylliidae > Desmophyllum > Desmophyllum pertusum. Next base: position 515,580 of record MU826858.1, read on the forward strand.
CGTGAAGCAAGGAAATAGGAGACGTCTGCACGCAGACTAGGCCCATGCAAAGGTTATAATTTAGGACAAAAAAAGGCCACAGAGAAGGGAAACAACAAGGGAAAAATCCGTCTGCGTTGCATTTGCAGTTTTTGTTGAAATCCATTTTAATATAATTAATAATATACGGTTTCTTATTGGCATGTTTGCAATTTCGAATTTCAGATTCCCTCGTTTAGTTTTTCTTTCTTTTATATACAGTCGAACCCCGATTAAGCGGTCACCCTCGGGAAAGGCCGCTTAATCGGGGTTGGCCGCTTAAGGCGGGAGTTAACCTAAATGCCATTTTTCAGCCACTTAACATGGGTTTAATGGAAATATCTCGTTCACGTTTCATGCAATCCAAAAACTCTCTGCTCAAAACATGAATCTATGTTATGGGGTATTTTGTAAATTTTTGGGTGATTTTGGGGTATATTTTTGGGAGGAAATAGTTTTTCTCAAAGGAGTTGTAAAATTTAGGGAAATAAGAAATATTTAATATTTAATGTAGTTTTTAAAATTAGAATTTGGAGTTAAAAATCAGTACATGGACAACAACAAACAGTTGATACCCACGCAATAGCACCCGCGTGGTATCAACTGTCTGTTGGTGTTCCAAAAAAAAATGTTTTCCTTCTATCCCTTCTTTAAACCTCTTAAAATTTCATCGAAATTCACGTGTACCCCCGCCTTAAACGGGGTTTCGTCAGAAATTAGCATAAGGCGTGGTATAAACGTCACTTTATCTGAATACAACACGCTTGGGGGCTTGTGACAACTATTGTTTGAATGTTTTAATCATTCGTCACCTTCTATTTCAGACTCTTGTTTTTTCAAAACAAGGCCAAACTACGTGTATTAGATTCTTAGTGGCCGCTTAATCGGGGTAAAAACAATAGGAAAGCCCTCATCGGGACGGCCAAAAGGTGGCCGCTGCCGTTTAATAGGGTTGGCCGCTTAATAAGGGTTTTATTTACAGTATTTTACTGACAATAATTTTGGGACTTTGATAACTGGCCGCTTAACCGGGGTGGCCGCTTAAAAGGTGACCGCTTATCGGAGTTTAACTGTATACTAATGAGCTAAATTTAACATATTGATGCTAACACTATCTGCCTTGACTACCTTTCGGCAATATGCGAGTATTGAAATATAGTAGTTTGAACAATGGGAATAAAGTTAAGTTAAGTTAAGTTTAGTATTGGGATGGAGACAGAGTTTGGTTTGGATGGAGTTTATGGTCAAATGATAGAGATTGCAATGTAATATTTAGTTTACTACATGTAAGTACAGCACAAATACTCATATTGATCGCTTTTCGTATCTTCCAATATCGTTAAATGTGATAAGTTAATTTCTAAAGTACAGTAATATTATTGTTCAACCTCGATCCCAGGCTCTCTCTCCTTTTCCTCCCTTGTCGTTGAGGAGAGAGACCCTGGTTGCGGCTGGTCACGTGACCACCCAAATTCTGGGTGGTAAAATAATATATTCAGAGGGAGGGGTGGTAGAGTGTTTGAGTTGTTGCTGTGACAAATCTACCATGAGAGGGTGAGAGCGTTGACTGTGAGTCGCAACTCGCTCTTCAAATAACTCTCAAGAAAAGCAAGCACCAACAAAAAATAAAAGTTGGTACATATGCTTACATGTGGTTATTCAAGCTTCTAAAGGCCTTTGTCAGGCCGTTGGCGAAGATCACTGCGATAATCTCAGTTTTCTCGGAAACCGCTTGCGTAATTCTCAGAACTGAACAACTACGACGATCGATCGGACGTTTTAAAACGGAATTTTGTCCACGGAAGAAATTAAAGCCGATCATTTCAAGAATTAAGCTTTCATGTAAGCTTAGTACTGTGAACAGCTTTAAGGTAATGAGTTTAAGTGATCGTTAAATTGTATTCACTGCAAAAGCTGCCAATGGAAAAAAAATTCCTTCTTTCAGTCCGTTTAACATTCGTGCCGTTCAATTGCAAGGTTGTTCAGTTGATTTTCAAGTGTTGTCTACTTAGTGTAAAAGTGAATGAAGTCAATGGTTCATCGTTATTTATTAAATGAGCCGGCAAGGTGAATTTTCAATTCTCGTATTAAATTTTCGCGCCGCTGCTTTTGTGGCTCGAAAATATCCGTCACGTATACTTTACAGTGTTCATGTCATGAAGTTGTACATAATAAAAATAAACGTTCCATACAAATAGCCTGTTTCACTTTTAAATTTTGAACCAAGCTCGATTTGCCACTTCGATCCCCTGGCTATAGTGATTATTGTTCACCTTGACAAAACGGCCCCAACCCTTCCTGCGGTATTGTTGTAACCGCATAGTCACGCGACAGCCGCAACCACGGTCTCTCTCCTCAACGACAAGGGAGGAAAAGGAAAGAGAGCATGGGATCGAGGTTGATGATTGTTCACAAAGCCAAAATACATGACGTCGTTTGCTTCGGGAGGCGTGGTGGCTTAATGGATAGCGCGTTGCACTCTGGATCGAACGGACTGGGCTCGAGCTCTTGTCAAATTACTAAATCAAGGATTCTATTTTGGTTATTCTCTGGTTAAATACACTTGAATCTACTACACTTGAATTCTACACTCGAATGAACAAGAATCGACCACAAGATCTACTCGACTCAAAAAACAAAATCGCGTGTTTTTCCAAATTTTGGACACACTCACCCCTTGATTAACAATGGATGTGTCGATCAACTAATAATATGACAAAACGAAAACGAATTTTGGCTTCTGTTCAGTTCACTTGGTAACAGAACTACTAAAATAAGTTCTGGTTACAGTTCAAACGTAAATAAATATTGAAAGTTTTGACTCAAAGTGCAGTTCTCGTGTTCTGCATGCTCCACAAATGAGATAGTTACAGCGGACATCTCTTGCCTCCTACCACTAAGCTCAATTGGGAACAGCTTCTGTAATGGTCTTCTGAGCTGCCTTTCCGCCTTAATCTACAGCTCGCACTTCTGCAGCGCGCACATTTCTATCTCTGCCCGTCAGCAGACACTCAATCCTCCCCATGCTCAATTCAATCTTTAGACCTTGTCTTTTTGTAGAAAAAGTAGGGGGCAGAGATAATTAAACAATGATTTAGCCTGGAGCTAGCACTAAGAGGTGGGGGGAAGGGGCATTCAGACATTACTCTAAATATATGATGGGAACAGAAGCTTGCAGACTCATGCAAACTAGGCTGTATATCCCACCCCCCCCCCCCCCCCCGTCCCCACTCCCCCCCGGAAGAAAAGGAAGGAATTACTTATCAATTAAACCAATTAGGCAATGCTCTTCAGAATGTTTTAACAAATCTAGTCAGAATATATGTTGAAGGGACCTTTCCAGCAGATTCAGTCCCTAACTTGTCTCATAGTTTTAATGGTGATTAGTATAAAATTTGAGGGAATTTTCATAGGGAGCCTATGTTATTTATTTTTTTTCACTTTCAATTGATATCGATTTATTTTTCGATACATTTTTGTTAATTTAAATATTTACTTTCCTATTCGCAAAGTAACGAGAAGTTGCAACAATGCCCTCTGCAATACGTTCTCCTCAGACCTGTTTTAATCTTACAAAAATTATCATCTTTCTTTTTATTTTACTTATTTTACTCATGGTCACATGCACTTGTGAAATACGAAGCGCAAGCATATATAAGAAAAAAGCGTTAAACGTTCCTTTTTCTTGTGCCAGTAAATGTGATACACTTTTGGGTTTCTGTGTGGTTATTCTGATGCTTATGTCACAGGTGTTAACCAGGTTTCACAAAGGACGTGGTTTACGTTTGCTAAGAACACAATTTTGGATCTTTTTCCACAGTCTTAAAATATTGTCCGGTTTTAATACTTATGTCCAGTAATGACTAAAAATAATAAAATAAAAAAACGAAACGAAACCTTCTCAGCCATTTCATCGATCGCTTAGCCGTTTACTGACTTTTTCTTCACGCGGGCATCACAAAAAAAGAACATATATTAGTGTCTGCATGAAAAATAAATAAATAAAAGACACGTGATACGCACAAAAGCGATGACGTATTATATATATTGGGCACACCTGTATTCAGTTATTCCAGTTTCAAAATATGTTGACACATCCGTTATATCATCTCCGTTTTTAGTTAATCGTGTTTTAAAATGCGACCATAGCTTTCCATCGGACTCTGTTATTTACCAGGTGTTTTGTTTCATTCCAAGTCCTCCCGATGTTCTCCAACTCCTTGATCAGTGTCTATTTGACTGTTTCTTCCCTGCTCGTACAAAGTACGAAACATTCCATGTACCATGTTTCAAACTGGATCAGTCGGCGAGGTCAACTTCATCCGTGTTTGCTGTACTTCATACCTTGCCTCGCTCCCCGTTTGTTAGAGGTTGTGGGGTTTGTTTCTTCTCTTTCCGCCCCGAGGGGACGTCCAGAGAATTAGCAATATTTTCAGTTTTTTCGTAACCATTGGTTGGTGGTTAGCCTTGTGTACTGACCAGAGGAGAAAGGGGAACAATACGGCAAGCAATTCAGGGTAATCCGTAAAGTATAAAGTAAAGTAAAGTAATAGGAATTTCTACAACCATTCCCTGTACGTTTCCCGAAGGATTTTCTTGGAACGCTATTTATGGATAAATCGGCCGGAGGTGAAAAAGAGAATAGGAAACACAAGGACGGTGCGAAAAAATCCTCCGTAACTTATGAAACAATTGTAGAAATTCCTACTTAATCTAAGGTTGCTTTATGCAACTGCGCGATGGTGTTTAAACGTTCTGCTAAGTGTTTTAACTCCAGTCTAAGCAAGCGAACAAATGGACCCTTGAACCTAATAGTTTTCAAAGAAGCGTCCGAAAAGAGGTACATATTAAAATTTCAAACGATTTTCAGTTTTGCTTTATAAGCCAAGTGGGAGACGTCGGTGGCCTAATGGTTAGCGCGTTGGATTCCGGATCGAGCGATCCGGGTTCGATCCCTAGCCAGGGTCATTGTGTTGTGTTCTTGGGCAAGACAATTTACTCTCACAGTGCCTCTCTCTACCCAGGAGTATAAATGGGTACCGATGACAAAATGCTGGGGGTAACCTGCGATGACTAGCATCCCATCCAGGGGGAGTAGCAAGTCGGCTTAATGCTAAGGAAACCAGGATACGCTCTGGCAGTGAGAGCCTGTTTGGCCCGAGTGCGGCTTTACCTTACTTTTATGGCCCAAAAAAAAACCCTCAAAAACGAATTACATCGTTTGAGTAGAAACGTCTGCCATGCTAGTCCGGTACTGTAGGTAGACGTAAAACATTGATTTTATGTACGAACAGATTGTAACATAAGGACTGCGAAGGTCTCATCGGTTGTCCATACTTGCACTTGTTCGACATCCTGATATTAAACTAATTATATATAACTTATATTTCTAATCCACACCACACAAGTTTGGTCAATAAGGTTTTTATTTTTTCTAACTAACATAGAAAAATGCCAATTTTAAGTGGCTCAATGTATTTTTTTAGCGACGGGGTGAGAGTTTTGAAAACAAAAATTCGATCAGAAGGCAAAACTTCGATATTTGTCATACTACACCATAATGATGACGTAATTATGATGATAGCTTTATTATCCACTGATTTCCAAGCAACCAAGGTTACCATAGCAACGGTTTTGGCATCTATTGGTTTTAAATAAGGCTGATTTTTTTCAGAAATCTAGTCGGAAACATTGCATCCATTTTATAATATTTTGAAGTAGGGTAGTTTGACTACCGGTAGACGAAATTTGATGAACATCTGTTAAGCGGTTTTTGGATAAAACAACACTGAACTTTTTGCGGACCATTTTGTGTATTTCCCAGAATTTACTTGAAAATATTTCAATAGATTAAAGCTATATGTACCTCCCCTCTGTTGGAGAATTGGTTGATGATATTAAAAACTTTGTAAGCACTTCGGATGGTTACAATTTCAAAATATTTAATTTTGAAGAACTGCAGTTTAGGCACCACAGAACACGATCGAAGCGCATAATGTACATTTAGCGGAATACTTCTAAGATTCTCTTACATATTTTTTTAAAAATTGATCAGCTATTAGCGCGATGATGGTACTTGGGGGCTCGGGGTGGGGGGGGGGGGGGGGGACTTGCAATTGACAAATGGTTAACTCAACCTAAATGTATATATTTATTCAGGAATTTCATTCCACCGTTTCAAAATTATACTTCCTTGGCACAATTCTCAATAAAAAGAATATATCAAGCCAATCATATTGCCAAGGTCAACAGGTTTCATATAGATCAGCAGAAAGCAAACGTCTAAGTTCGTTCGTGACCACTTGAGAAACCATCCTTTGTTTGAGATTAATCTGTCGAACGCATTATCTTAATTACTACTAGTTTATAAAGTAATATGATTGTTTTACAAAGCCGAAATACATGACGTTGGTTGCTTCGGGAGGCGTGGTGGCATGATGATTAGCGCGTTGCACTCTGAATTTAGCAGGCTGGGCTCGAGCCCTGGCCAGGGTCATTGTTTTGTGTTGTTTACTAAATAAAAGGAATATATTATGGTTCTTATCTGGTAAAATACACTTGAATCTATACTCGAATTCTACCCACGAGGTCTACTCGACTCAAAAAACAAAATCACGTGACTTCCAAATTTGGGACACACTCACACCCTTGATTGACAAGGGATATGTCGATCAACTAAAAATATAACAAAACATAAAAATAAAACGGAAACGGAAACGAGTTCTGGCTTCAGTTCAGTTCATTTGGTAACATAAACAACTAAAACTTCTGGTTGCAGTAGAAACGAAAATAAATATTGAAAGTTTTGACTCAAAGTTCAGTTCTCGTGTTCTGCATGCTCCACTAATGTGATAGTTACAGCGGACATCTCTTGCCTCCTACCACTAAGCTCAATGGGGAACAGCTTCTGTAATGGTCTTCTGAATGTAACTGCGGCGCCTTTCCGCCTTAATCCTACAGCTCGCACATTTCCATCTCTGCCGTCAGCAGACACTCAATCATCCCCATGCTCCAATTCAATATTGAGACCGTGAATTAAACAATGATTTGAGCTGCGAGCTACACTAAGTGGTGAGGGGGGGGGGGGGGGGGGGGGATTCAGACATTACGGTAAATATATGATGGAAACAGAAGCTGTCAGACTCATGCAATACTAGTGCTGTACACCCTCCCCCCCCCCCCCCCCCCCCCCCCCCCCCCCCCCCCCCCCCCCCCCCCCCCCCCCCCCCCCCCCCCCCCCCCCCCCCCCCCCCCCCCCCCCCCCCCCCCCCCCCCCCCCCCCCCCGCAAGAAATGCAAACGAATTCCCTAAAAATTGAATAAATTAGGCAATGCTCTTCAGGAATGTTTTAATAGTCTAGTCATAATATATGTCGAAGGGACCTTTCCAGCAAACACAGTCACTAACTTATGTCATAGTTTTGCATGCAATTAATGGTGATTATTATGTTGTGATTATTTTATGGTAGGCGGTTGAACAACAACCAGTTGGAGTCGTTGCCTGAGGGAATTTTCAGCAACAATACCCGGCTGATTGATCTGTAAGTAGGATTCTTCTTAATTTACAGAACACTATTAATCCTACTAAGACCGGAATAGGTACCTGAGAATGTCCGCGCCAAATGAAAACAGCAGGACCCTGGAAACCAATTGATTAAAAGGCTGGCACTGCGGCAAAAAGACCGGGGCTATAATGAAAGAAAATAATGGCTCCTAAAAGTTGAATTGTAAATACATATTACAAGTCAATGGTTAACTAGTAAAGATAACGTGCAAAATAAAATAGTATGATAAACATATACCAAAGAGACAAGGACGCTGTTATAGATACACTCCTACACATGTTATGAGTTTTTCTAGAGTTTACCTGTAAGCGTTTTAATTTCACTTTGTTTTTGCAAATTGCTGTCCAAATTGTATTTCACCCGAGGTAACTTAGTTTTGTCAAATACAACATTCGAGGGAATTTTTACAGGAGCCTATGTTGTGTTGTTATTTTTACTTTCAATTGATATCGATTATTTTGCGATACATTTTTGTTAACTAAATCTTTACTTTCCTATTCGCCAAAGTAACGAGAAGTTGCAATATGCCTCTGCAATACGTTTTCCTCAGACCTGTTAGAACCTGTTACTTTGATCTTTAAAAAATGATTTAAAAAAAATGTTATAATTGTACTTATTTTACTCTGGTCACATGCACTGGTGAAATAAGAAGCACAAACATATATAAGAAAAAAGGTTAAACGCTCATTTTCATTTTCAGGTTTAACAAAGGGATTGGTTTAAGTTTGCTAAGAACACAATTTTGTATTTTTTGTTCTCCTCAGTCGGTTGGAATACTTGTGTCCAGTAATGGTAATAATAATAAAAAAAAAACCTTAAAATTTCTCAGCCATTCCATCGATAACTTGGCCGTTTACTGACATCATGTTTTCGCCAAGGAAGGCAGTCGGTTCGAGCTGTGTAACCATAAAAATAACAGTCTACTAAAGGTAGGAAAAACACCAAAGAGGTAATTAAGTAATAAACCAAACAGGAACAAGGTAGGCTATAATTGGGGAAGATTAATACGGATTATAAAAGACGAACAAATTACAAACAGCTAACTTTTCCAACATGCGCCATCCATGACGTAGCCAGGAAGACCTTTAAAAGATCAAAATAACAGGGTCAAAAATGAATCGAAAAATAATCGATATCAATTGAAAGTGAAAAATAAAAACATAACATAGGCTCCTATAAAAATTCCCTTTATACTGCGTATAAGTTTTGTGAAATCTTTCTCAATCGTATCCACCAAGTCTTTGGAGTGCTGAACCAATATGCGAGCCAGTGAACCAGGCATGTGCGACACACGTGCCTGACATGTAAGGCACACGAGTCATCATTATTCCTTTTATCCGAAAAATACCTAGATCGAAGGAGACTCTTCAAACAGAATGCCGAATCAAAGTATTCTTCTTAGTACTCTAAAAATACACGTGGACCAGACATGAAGTGTAAGAGTAGGACTAGGGATACAGCAGTAGTTTAGTGGTGCATCAAATACGGTTTAAATCCGGTTTAGGCCATGGCTTTCATAAACACTCAACAAGTAAATGATCAGTGTTTACCGCGAGTATATATCACTACGGCCTCGTTTTTTAACCTTTCGTCGCTTTCGTAGCCTGTGAACAGACCAGGTAATGGTGTCAGTTGGACGAGAAGCGCGGCGCCCCAATATGCTACCTCGCTAACGTCCTGGGGAGTCAATGCTCGACTCGCTCCGCCTGCCGATAACTTTTTTCCCTCTATATCCGATTGAGGAGTCTGTTCAGAGGCTATTGCTTTGCCCGAGCATCAGCTCTTGAAGAAATAGAGGCTTGTTTCTGAGTTTGGTATAGTCTCCGCAGACATTAATTGGGTCATCACGTGGACCAGTTCTTAGCGTCACGATCGAAATATTGGCTACGAAGGAGAAATTTGTGGGAGACGCTGTGGCCTAATGGTTTGCGCGCTGGTCTCGGGACTGAGCGTTCCGGGTTCGAGCCCTGGGCGGGGTGACTGTGTTGTGTTCTTTGGCAAAACACTTTACTTTCACAGTGCCTCTCTCCACCCAGGCCAACTCCCGGGGACAATCGGGCTGTTCAAATACGACATGGAGGTAGAAGGGAAGATGAGATCGAGTCGGCTGTTGTAGAGCGCACTACAATAATGGAAGTAACAATCGAAATATTTTTATTGTTATGATCAACGCGCAAGTTTACAAGTATAGTAATAATCGAAGTTTGATGTTTGGAGCGTTGTGCGGCGCAAGCTTTTTTTTATTGTTATGATCGACGCAATAAGTTTACAAGTATAGTAATAAACGACGTGTATAATGACGCAAGTATTTTTATTGTTAAGATCAAAGCGCAATCGGCTTAGAATCAAAAACTGACCTATCAGTTTCTATTTCACTTGAACCTTCCTTCCACGATTGATACGAACTATACTGATACTCCTGGAATGTTACCATTTAATATGATAGAATACATCTTATTTTCTTTATGGGGCGACGTAACTACACTTGGTGGCGACGTAACTACACTTGGGTGCGACGTAACTATAGTTCGGGGCGACGTAACTTGGGGCGACAGTTCGATGGGGCGACGTGACCTGCTTGGCTTGGTCGGGCTTGGAAATTGAAGTCGTACAAATTTGATGTTGTTTCTCCAGATAACCGCCATAGTGAACAAAGTTAATTTTGAAGTAAAAACCGTCAAATAAATGACCTTTTCTTCCTCAATAAGCGAAGTGGATATGTTCCCTCAGCGGTCCGCATTGATATTACGATGAGTATACCGACTTCGTTCGTTTGAGTTTACAAAATCCACCGCCTTTTTCGTATTTTCTCGACGATCGCTACAAAATGGTATAGTATACCTTTCTCTAAATCTGGGGTGTTGCTGCAAAGGCCAATAACGCACCTGGAAGGCGTTTCTACACACTTTTCGAATGTGTATCGCATCTTCCTGGAGGAAATTAGTGGACGCAAAGGATCCAAGGTTCCCGGGTTGACGTCACTAGCCGCTGGGCCCACTCCCCTCAAAAACGCGGTCGTTAACAAAAATGGCGGCGTTTTAGGTGACTTTGCCGGGGAACAGATAATCGAGGATTGAACCAAATCCAAAAAAATATTCGCAGTTAAGTTTCAAATAACAATAATTTATTTCAACGAATAAACATTTTTGGGGTTAGTTGCACTTTAAAAAGTGTTTCATTTTTCTTTTATAGATAATATTGAGCTAAATTTAATATATTGATGCTAACACTATCTGCCTTGACTAGCCTTTGCAATATCCGAGTATTGAAATATAGTAGTTTGAACAATGGGAATAAAGTTAAGTGAAGTTTAGTTTAGTATTGGGATGGAGACAAAGTTTGGTTTGGATGGAGTTATGGTCAAATAATAGAGATTGCAATGTAATATTTAGTTTACTACATGTAAATAGCACAAATACTCATAGTGTTCGCTTCTCGTATCTTCCAATATAGTTAAATGTGATAAGTTATTTTCTAAAGTAATATGATTCTTTACAAAGCCAAAATACATGACGTTGTTTGCTTCGCGTTGCACTCTGGATCGAACGGGCTGGGCTCGAACTCTGGTCAAATTACTAAATCAAGGATTCTATTTTGGTTATTCTCTGGTGAAATACACTTGAATCTACTACACTTGAATTATCCACTCGAATGAACAAGAATCGACCACAAGGTCTACTCGACTCAAAAAACAAAATCGCGTGATTTCCAAATTTGGGACACACTCGCCCCTTGATTAACAAGGGATGTGTCGATCAACTAATAATGTGACAAACCGAAAACGAATTTTGGCTTCTGTTCAGTTCACTTGGTAACAGAACTACTGAAATAAGTTCTGGTTACATTTCAAACGTACATAAAAATTGAAAGTTTTGACTCAAAGTTCAGTTTTCGTGTTCTGCAAGCTCCACTAATGTGATAGTTACAGTGGACATCTCTTGCCTTCTACCACTAAGCTCAATGGGGAACAGATTCTGTAATGGTCTTCTGAATGCAACTGCCTTTCGCCTTAATCTACAGCTCGCACTTCTGCAGCGCGCACATTTCCATCTCTGCCCGTCAGCAGACACTCAATCCTCCCCATGCTGCAATTCCTTGTCTTCTTGTAGAAAAAGTAGGGGGCAGGGAGAATTAAACAATGATTTAGCCTGGAGCTAGCACTGAGGGGTGGGGGGAAGGGGCATTCAGACATTACTGTAAATACATGATGGGAACAAAAGCTGGAAGACTCATGCAAACTAGGCTGTATATCAGCAAAAATACCAAGCTGGTTTGGCTGTAAGTAGGATTCTTCTTAATTTACAGAACGATATAAAATGAAAATGAAAACAGCAGGACCCTGGGACAAATTGATTGCAAGGCTGGCATTGCGGCAAAAGGACCAGGGCTATAATGAAAGAAAATAGCGGCTTCTAAAATTTGAATTTTTAATATATATTGCAAGTTTATGGACACTGTTATTGATACACTCCTACACATGTTATACGGTTTTAATTTCACTTTGTTTTTTTGCAAATTGCTGTCCAAATTTTATTTCTCCCGAGGTAACTTAGTTTTGTCAAGTACATCATTTGAGGGAATTTTTATAGGAGCCTATCTTATGTTTTTATTTTTCACTTTCAATTGATATCGATTATTTTTCGATTCATTTTTGTTAACTAAATCTTTACTTTCCTATTCTCAAAGTAACGAGAAGTTGCACTATGCTTCTGCAATACGTTTTCCTCCGACCTGTTAGACCCTGTTATTTTGATCTTTCAAAAATGATTTTTCAAAAATGTTATAATTGTTCTTATTTTACTCTGGTCACATGCACTGGTGAAATAAGAAGCACAGACATATATAAGAAAAAAGGTTAAACGCTCATTTTCATTTTCAGGTTTAACAAAGGGATTGGTTTAAGTTTGCTAGGAACACAATTGTGTATTTGTTGTTCTCCTCAGTCGGTTTGAATACTTGTGTCCAGTAATGATAATAATAATTAAACAAAAAAACGTTAACATTTTTCAGCCATTCCATCGATAACTTGGCCGTTTACTGACATCATGTTTTCGGCAAGGAAGGCAGTCGGTTCGAGCTGTGTAACCATAAAATAACAGTCTACTAACGGTAGGAAAACACCAAAGAGGTAATTAAGTAATAAACCAAACAGGAACAAGGTACATGTAGCCTATAATTGGGGAAGATTAATACGGATTATAAACGACGAACAAATTACAAACAGCTAACCTTTCCAACATGCGCCATCCATGACGTAGCTAGGAAGACCTTTAAAAGATCAAAATAACAGGTCTAACAGGTCGGAGGAAAACGTATTGCAGAAGAATAGTGCAACTTCTCGTTACTTTGCGAATAGGAAAGTAAATATTTAGTTAACAAAAATGAATCGAAAAATAATCGATATCAATTGAAAGTGAAAAATAAAAACATAACATAGGCTCCTATAAAAATTCCCTTTATGCTGCGTATAAGTTTTGTGAAATCGTTCTCAATCGTATCCACCAAGTCTTTGGAGTGTTGAACCAATATGCGAGCCAGTGAACCAGGCATGTGCGACACAGGAGCCTAGCCTGCGGAACAGGCGTTATTTTTTTGCGTTTTTTAGGCGAGCGCGAGGCGAGCGTGGAGCGCGAGTCACGCGCGACGGGAAGGTCGCGAAAAATATAACGCCTGTACGCACACCATTGTTCGTGCTCTTCCGCCCCCAGACACACCCCCAAATCCCAACCAATCACAGCGCAAGGGCTGTTTTGCAGGCCGCAAGTGGCGCCAAAGCGTCAGAGCGACCACCGGCGAAGAAGGAATTCGAAGGATGCGATCCGTTTGAAATCAGCCAACCAGCGCATCGCGGCCGTTAGCACCCTGCCCCGCACGTGATGTTTGAATCTGTCACGCCAGTAAACGTAAGTCGCTTCAGCTGCATTATCGCCCCCCAGTGAAGTTGGCATCCTCAATAAAGATTATTATTATTATTATTATTATCGGTTCGTTTTAAGGGAAATTTTTTTCCCTCGGAGCGAAGCGAAAGATGAATTTTATTCTGCAGTACTTCATTGGTCTATCTGAATCGTATTTTCGCTTTCACTGTTAGCAAAATGCTTCTGTTGGAAGTGACGAAGCCAAGCGTGTCGGAAACAATTTGCTTCGAAATTTGCATACTTGACAGCTCGACCCGCATTCCTTTGGTCGCCGTGTCGGGCGCCGATCATACGCAGAAAGCTTCATGGAGCATTTCAGCATCGCTTTTCTCGGTCGAAATTGGAGGGATGAAAGCCAAACTCGGTCAAGACTTTAGATTTAAGTTGACTCTTAAATCTATACTAGTGAACCAAATCTCAACCGTCACAGTAAGTCTGTAGTTCGTGACCTGAATAATGTAAACACTGGCCACTCAAAGTCCGCCTGTGATCACATGATATCAAGTAACCAATCGGATAGCCGCGTTCATATTTGAACGCTGGAAGAGCACGAACAATGGTGTGCGTACAGGCGTTATATTTTTCGCGACCTTCCCGTCGCGCGTGACTCGCGCTCCACGCTCGCCTCGCGCTCGCCTAAAAAACGCAAAAAAATAACGCCTGTTCCGCAGGCTACAGGAGCCTGACATGTAAGGCATACGAGACATCATTATTCCTTTTATCGTAAACATACCTAGATCGAAGGAGTCTCTTCAAACAGAATGCCGAATCAAAGTATCCTTCTTAGTACTCTAAAAATACACGTGGACCAGACATGAAGTGTAAGGGGACTGGGGATAAGGTAGTTTAGTGGTGTATCTAAATCCGGTTTAAATCCGGTTTAGGCCATGGCTTTCATAAACACTCAACAAGTAAATTATCAGTGTTTACCGCGAGTATATATCACTACGGCCTCGTTTTTAACCTTTTGTCGCTTTCGTAGCCTGTGAACAGACTAGGTATCGGTGTCAGTTAGACGAGAAGCGCGGAGCCTCATTATGCTACCTCGCTAACGTCCTGGGGAGTAAATGCTCGACTCGCTCCGCTTGCCGATAACTTTTTCCCCTCTATACCAGACTGAGGAGTCTGTTCAGAGGCTATTGCTTTGCCCGAGCATCAGCTCTTGAAAAAGTGGAGGCTTGTTCCTGAGTTTGGTATTATCCTCCGCAGACATTAATTGAAGGGCTGGGGGCATAAACCATCCTATATTGACTTTTCGGGTCATTTTAATGTACGGCGGCTGTTTTAACGCTTGGCTGAGTTTTCATTGTTCAGAGAAACAAAAGGTTTCTTTGCAAAGCGCGCCGACGTGTTTTTGAAATACGTTATTTCTCGAAAACGAAGAGAAAATTAGCGCAAAAAATGCGAGGCGATGCTTGTCGAGTAACTTGAAGACCACATGCAAAAAATTAGCCGAATCTGAGTAAAACATTAAAAGGATCCGAAAAGTCAATATAGGATGGTTATGCCCCCAGCCATTCAATTGAGTCATCACGTGGACCGGTTATTTCCGTCACGATCGAAATAATGTCTACGAAGGGGAAATTTGTGGGAGACGCGGTGGCCTAATGGTAATTAGCGCGCTCGGCTCGGGACCGAGCGGCCCGGGTTCGAGCCCCGGGCGGGGTGACTGTGTTGTGTTCTTGGGCAAGACACTTTACTTCCACAGTGCCTCTCTCTACTCAGGACATTAAATTGGTACCGGCGACAAAATGCTGAGGGGTAACCTGCGATGGACTAGCATCCCATCCAGGGGAGTAGCAATACTCCTAGTCGTTTCATGCTACAGAAACCGGGATAAGCTCCGGCAGTTTTTAGCCACTAGGCTCGCGAAGACTTTACCTTAATGCCGTGAGGTGCTAAAAGGAACTAGCTTTCTGTAAGACCGGGTGAATAATTTTTAGAATTAAGATGATAAATAGAGCTTTTACGGTATTCGCGTTCGCAGTGAAAATTACACAGAGCAGAATTGTCTTATTCTCTTACCTTTATTATAGGTGTTCATGTGGAAACTCAGTGCAAACGTGATTCGCTTCAAAATCTTAGCGAATGCTACTGCTGTCGTACACCATGTAACTCATGTTTAGCGAGGTTACAATTTACCAAATGCCATCAAATAAAGCTTGTTTTGGCTCTGTCCTATTTAAGTATTGGTCCATGCTTAAAGTTCGTATATCGAAAGTTTATAGAGAAGTGTATTAAGAGTTGCTTGAGACGCAGCCAAGAGATAGTTGATCGATTGAAAACCGGCTTGCTCCGCGCGGCTCGGATTCCACGCTCGCGCTACTGAAATTCATGGGCTGACATTTCTTGCTATCTTTGAATAGCGTTGGTAGAGATAGGTTCTCTACCAGCAAAAAAGCAAAAAGTTCTCTACCAGCAGTTCTCTACCAGTAAAACAGCAGGACCCTGGAACAAATTGATTACAAGGCTGGCACCGCGGCAAAAGGACCGGAGCTATAATGATTGAAAATAGCGGCTCCTAAAAGTTGAATTGTAAATACATATTACAAGTTAATGGTTAACAAGTAAAGATAACGTGCAAAATAAAATAGACGTATGATAAACATATAATAAAGAGACAAGGACCGTACCGTCTGATACAGATACACTCCTACACGTATGTGTTTTTCTAGTGTTTACCTGTAAGCTTTTTAATTTAACTTTGTTTTTGCAAATTGCTTTCCGACATTGAAGGGAACTTTTATAGGAACCTATGTTATGTTGTTATTTTTCACTTTTAATTGATACCAATTATTTTTCGATATTTTTTTGTTAATTTAAATATTTACTATCCTATTCGCAAAGTAACGAGAAGTTACACAATTCCTCTGCAATACGTTCTCCCCAGACCTGTTAGATCTTGTTATTTTGATCTTACAAAAATGATCATATTTTTGTTTATTTTACTTAGTATTTTACTCTGGTCACATGCACTGGTGGATTAAGAAGCGCAAACCGACATATATAAGAAAACAACGGTTAAAAAATCATTTTTCTTGTGCCTGTACATGTGCTAAACTTGGGTCAGTTTGTATGGTTATTCTTACGCTTATCTCACAGGTGTTAACCAGGTTTAAAATTTGCTAAGAATATTGGATCATTTTCCACAGTCTTAAAATATTGTATTTTTTCGTTCTCCTAAGTCGGTTTTAATACTATGTCCAGTAATGATAAAAATAAATAAAAAAACGAAACCTTCTTAGCCATTCACCGATCGCTTGGCCGTTTACTGACTTTGTCTTCAGCGAGGCACCACAAAAACATCCATTACTGTCTGCATGAAAATAAATAGACAAAAGACACGTGATACGCACAAAAGCGATGACGTATTATATTGGGCACACCTGTATTCAGTTATTTCTGTTTCAAAATATGTTGACACATTCGTCATATCATCTCCGTTTTTAGTTAATCGTGTTTTAAAATGCGACCATATACATAGCTTTCCATCGGACTCTGTTATTTACCAGCTGTTTTGTTTCATCCCACGTCCTCCCGAGGTTCTCCAACTCCTCGATCAGTGTCTCTTTGACTGTTTCTTCCCTGCTCGTACAAAGTACGAACATTCCATGTACCATGTTTCAAACGGGATCAGTCCGCGAGATCAACTTCATCCGCCTGCGTGCTGTACTTCATACCTTGCCTCGCTCCCCGTTTGTTAGAGGTTATGGGGGTTGTTTCGTCTCCTTCCGCCCCCGCGAGGGGACGTCCAGATAATTAGCAATATTTTTAGATTTCGTAACCATTGGTTGGTGGTTGGCCTTCGTGCCTTCACCAGAGACCTTTATCCGCCGTGGGCGTTGCCAAGGATCCACTTCGACGTGGACATAGGACTGGCCTTCTACAATGCGGGTCATAAGTGTTGGGACACTGAACGCGATGCTAGTGAAAATGTCTACCCTCCCCCTTCCCCCCTCAAGCAGTGTTGAGTTTTGACCATTACACACACGTTATACAAAGAATGTTTAATATGTATATTTTTCAACACTGTTTTGGGGAGGGGGGGAGTCGAATATAAGCTTCAAAATCAACAAAAGTACTAATACATTATTATTTTGTTATTTCTTATACAGTTTTCACAAGTGTCCCAACTACTTATGACCTGCATTGTCTGAAATGAACTTAAAGAGAAATAATGCAAACAACATTGTATTATACAATAAAATAATCGAAGACCTTTTACATTGGTAACTGAAAATTTTTTGAAATAGTCCAAACTGTTATATACTGGAAAAAAAAAATTATTATCATAAGGCTATTCGAAATACATAAAACGCTGAGTTCTGACTTATTATTTTTTTGTCTGAAAAGCGCGTGAAAGTTTGAGGTATTCTTTACAACAGATATATTTTATTGTGTTTGTGAAGGCCTTACTTTTTAGTTTGCGCACTTTCTTGACATTTTTGTTTCTCCACAGGATAAAAAATGACATAATTCACAGTTCCTATTATTCTCGTGTCCTCATTCTATTCACTATTTAAAAGGCGATAGAGCACTAAAGAAACACAGTTTACCACTAAAACAATGATCGGTATGTCTGTGGTTCAACATAGAGTCTTCAGTTCAGAGAAGTTTCACGAAACTGCAATCTCTGCTATGGAAAGCGTAGGAATTCGACAACAGAGGCAGGTTTATTTAATAACCTATAGTAGGGCAAATCTTACTTCTTTCCCCACTCGAGAAAGCTTTGCCACAGCAATAGGTAATGCGTTTGAAAGAACAACTGTGGCAAAAGTGTTACACAGCTGGGTTGTTTCTGTTGAGCGTCACAATGATGATTCTGAGCGAGAACTGGCGGTAGTCATTACCACATTCTTCGTATCTTGGCGCGATTTAAAGTTTATAATTTGGGTCAAAATAAGGCACAGAGATTGACTAAGGCCATTGCTTAGGACTATGTATTAGTGGCACAACATACCAGGAGTTATATTATAAGTCAACATTTCCTATTACTTGTTATTAAAATATCAATCTGGTCCTAGCTTGAACCTCGGCGGTCTCCTCGCGTACTGACCAGAGGAGAAAGGGGATCAATATGATTTTTTAAACGACAGCAATTCAGGGTAATCCGTTTCTGGACCCGCTTGCATCAAGCAACTTAAGATTAAGTGGGAATTTCTGCAACCATTCGCTGTGTTCCGAAGGATTTTCTTGTACGCTATTATGGATAAATCAGCCGGAGGTGGAGAGTGTAGGAACACATTAGGACGCTGCGAAAAAATCAACAGGAACAGTTGTAGAAATACCTACTTAATCTTAAGTTGCTTTATGCAACCGGGCGCCGGTGTTTAAACGTTCTGCCGAGTGTTTCAACTCCGGTCTACGCAAGCAAACAAATAGACCCTTGAACCTAATAGGTTTCAAAGAAGCGTCCGAAAAGAGGTACATATTAAAATTTCAAACGATTTTCAGTTTTGCTTTATGGCCAAATGGGAGACGCGGTGGCCTAATGGTTAGCGCGTTGGACTCTGGACCGAGCGGTCCGGGTTAGATCCCTATAGCCTGGGTCATTGTATCAATTACAGCATTGAAGCTTCTAAAGCAAGTAATATCTAAACCATTAGAAATATTATTTAATGCCTCTTTTTCATCAGGGATAGTACCAAGTAGTTTTAAAATAGCTAGAGTTATTCCAGTGTTTAAAAAAGGCTTACATACTAGTTTTAATATTTATCGACCAATTTCACTTATATCAATATTTAATAAGCTATTACAAAAACTAATGTACAATAGACTTATCAATTTTATACAAAAGAAAAATATACTCTATGATAAAAAATTTGGTTTTCGTGCATATCATTCAACAGATCATGCAATATTAAGTATCATTGATAAAATTCAATTAGCAGTCGAGGAAAGGAGCTATTCTTGTGGGATATTTCCTGATTTCAGCAAGGCCTTCGACACTGTTGACTATAATATCCTAGTTAAAAAGTTAGAACAGTATGGAATCCGAGGAATTGCTAAAGAGTGGTTTGCCTCATACCTTAGCAATAGACAACAATTTGTTTCATTGAATAACATAAAATCAGACCTGTATTCAGTAACCTGTGGAATCCCTCAAGGCTCAGTCCTTGGGCCATTACTCTTTCTTTTGTATATGAATGACTTTAATAAATGTTCAGAACTTCTAGACTTCCACCTTTTTGCTGATGACTCTAACTTGTTTTACAAACATAAAAATCTTCTAACCCTCCAGTCTAATATAAATATGGAATTAAATAATATTCATATATGGCTATGTGCCAATAAACTTTCTTTAAACATAGATAAGTCAAATTTTGTTATATTTCATCCTCCACAAAATAAATTAATACATGATGTTAAGCTGGTAATTAATAGTAAATAATTGAAAAGAGAATACTCGATCAAAAACCCGGGTATTTTTATTGACTCTCATCTAAATTGGAAAAGTCATGTTAATTACATTGCTAAAAAGATTAAAAGAAGTATAGGTATTCTGTCTAAAATACGTTATTTTACAAACCTAAATATTTTAATTAATCTGTATTATGCTTTAATTTATCCCTTCCTTATCTATGGCATTATCGCTTGGGGCATTTCTTATCCAACAACCCAGAAATCGTTACATATTCTACAGAAAAAAGCCATGCGTATAATAACCTTCTCTAAATTGATGCTCACTCTAGTCCAATGTTTAAATACCTTAATATAATCAAGCTCCCTGATCTTTATGTCTTATATATTACAATCTTTATGCATCAATTTCATTATCAAAAATTGCCGTACCCTCTACTTTACTAATTGTAATTTTTTCTGTCCTTTCTGGGTACAAATAAATGGTTCTTCTTCTTCTTCTTCTTCTTCTTCTTCTTCTTCTTCTTCTTCTTCTTCTTCTTCTTCTTCTTGGGCAAGACACCTTACTCTCACAGTGCCTCTCTCTACCCAAGAGTATAAATGGGTACCGGCGACAAAATGCTGGGGGTAACCTGCGATGGACTTGCATCCCATCCAGGGGGAGTAGCAATACCCATAGTCGGCTTTATGCTAAGGAAACCAGGATACGCTCTGGCAGTGTGGACCTGTTTGGCCCGAGTGCGGCTTTACCTTACCTTTTATTGCCAAACAAACCCTCAAAAACGAATTACATCGTTTGAGTAGGAACGTCTGCCATGCTGTCCGGTACTGTAGGTAGACGTAAAACATTGATTTTATGTACGAACAGATTGTAAAAGGACTGCGAAGGTCTCACCGGTTGTCCATACTTGCACTTGTTCGACATCCTGATATTAAACTAATAATATATAAAATATATTTCTAAATCCACGCCACACAAGTTTGGTCAATAAGATTTTTATTTTTCTAATTAACATAGAAAAATGCCAATTTTAAGGTGGCTCAATGTAGTTTTTTAGCGATGGGGTGATAGTTTTGAAAACAAAAATTCGATCAGAAGGCAAACTTCGATATTTGCCATACTACATCATAATGATGACATATGATGATAGTTTATTATCCACTGATTTCCAAGCAACATAGGTTACCATAGCAACGGTTTCGGCATCCTATTGGTTTAAATAAGGCTGAATTTCTCGAAATCTAGTCGGAAACATTGCATCCATTTGATAATATTTTGAAGTAGGGTAGTTTGACAACCGGTAGGACGAAATTTGATGAAAATCTGTTTGGCGGTTTTTGAATAAAACAACACTGAACTTTTTGCGGACCATTTTATGTATTTCCCAGAATTTAAATTTAAATTAAGGCTATATGTACCTCCCCTCTGTTGAAGAATTGTTGATGATATTAAAAACTTTGTAAGGTAAATGGAGCACTTCGGATGGTTACAATTTCAAAATATTTAATTTTGAAGAACTGCAGTTAGGCACGACAGAACACGATCGAAGCGCATAATTTACATTTAGCGGAATATTTCTAAAATTCTCTTACATATTTCAGCGGCCGACGCATAGCGGCCGCTTCAAGAAATGGACTTTTTTTCATGTCGCTAGCCTTAGTCCTCTTCACGGTTGACATGATTGTTATCGCATCTCGGTCTAAAATTAGCCAGTAGAGAATTTCTCTTCCACATTCTTTCTGTAGTGTCGTGTACGTGCGTAGATGTATTTAGTTTATTACTGGAATCGCATTGGAAAAAAGCAAAGACAAATGTTCCACAGCAGTGAACAGCAGTGTTGTTGCAAATGTGCTAAATTTGGCGGTGTGACATTTGCGCGTGAGGGGCAGTTTCCCGTTACATTGTAAACGTAGCCAGGATACATGCAAATAAATAGCCACAAGATAATTTCTGTTCTGTTTAATACATGCACCTCAACCAGTAAACGAACGATAAAACCCGGTCCCAAAAACATAACAGTTTTTTCTTAACACAATTCCACAGCATATATGTCATTTACAATTTATTTTCACGTTGAGCGAAAAACATATCTTTGCCCACGTTGAATATGATGCAATCTATATTAGCTAAAATTAACCACAAGAGAATTTCTCCGGCTACCGGAGCATGATGCAATATATTACATCAGGCAGTCACGTTTTTCGTCACGCAGGTTCGTGTGTTGACTCTTAGGATTTGGAGGGTGCACCTCAGAGTCCAGTGACCGCGGATAGTTTTCGTGTCGTGTAAGAGCTCTTTTCATGTAAAGAAACAAGCGAAATATTTAATTAGAGAAGGGAAAATAACCTCAACTACTCGAGAAGAGCCACTACAGCGCAGGAAATGGAGGGGTCCGTGTCACGAAGTAACGAAAGTTAATTTTATATTTCTTATATTTATATTTCTCGTCACGCATGTTCGTATGCTGACTCTCGCTCATTTTAGGGGTGCACCTCAGAGTACAGTGACCGAGGGGGAGTCGGGGGAGGAGAGATCGATTGTTGTTTCCCCCATTATTAAGGTAATCGGCCGCTTGTAAACTACTTTAGGAGTTCTTGTTTTTTAAAATTGGTCAGCTATTAGCGTGATGATGGTACTCGGGGGGGGGGGGGGGGGGGGGGGGTGGGTGCACTTGCAATCGAACAAAGGGTTAACTCAACCTAAATGTATATATTTATTCAGGATATCATTCCACCATTTCAAAATTATACTTCCTTGGCACAATTTCTCAATAAAAAGAATATATCAAGCCAATCATATTGCCAAGGCCAACAGGTTTCATATTGATCAGCAGAAAGCAAACGTTCTAGAGTTCGTTCGTGACCAATTGAGAACCAATCCTCTGTTTGAGATTAACCTGTCGAAACGCACTCTCTTAATTTGTGATTACTACTAGTTTATAAAGTAATATTATTGTTTACAAAGCCTAAATACATGACGTTGTTTGCTTCGGAAGGCGTGGTGGCATGATGATTAGCGCCTTGCACTCTGAATCGAGCAGGCTGGCTCGAGCCTGGCCAGGGTTATTGTTTTGTGTTGTTTACTAAATAAAGGAATATATTATGGTTCTTATCTGGTAAAATACACTTGAATCTATACTGGAATTCCTACCCACGAGGTCTACTCGACTCAAAAAATAAAATCACGTGACTTTCAAATTTGGGACACACTCACCCCTTGATTGACAAGGGATATGTTCGATCAACTAAAAAATATAACAAAAAAATAAAATAAAACGGGAAACGGAACGAGTTCTGGCTTCAGTTCAGTTCACTTGGTAAAATAACAACTAAACTTATGGTTACAGTTTCAAACGAAAATAAATATTGAAAGTTTTCCGACTCAAAGTTCAGTTCTCGTGTTCTGCATGCTCCATTCATGTGTTAGTTACAGCAGACATATCTTGCCTCCTACCACTAAGCTCAATGGGGAACAGCTTCTGTAATGGTCTTCTGAATGTAACTGACTTTCCGCCTTAATCTACAGCTTGCACTTCTGCAGCGCGTAAATTTCCATCTCTGCCCGTCAGTTTGACACTCATTCCTCCCCATGCTCCAATTCAATCTTGAGACCTTGTCTTCTTGTAGACCGAGTAGGGGGCAGAGTGAATTAAACAATGATTTAGCCTGGAGCTAGCACTAAGGGGTGGGGGATTCAGACATTACCGTGAATATATGATGGGAAACAGAAGCTGTCAGACTCATGGCAAACTAGGCCTGAATATCCCCGCCCCCTCCCCCCCCCCCCCCCCCCCCCCCCCCCCCCGGAAGAAAAGGAAAGAAAAGGCAATGCTCTTCAGGAATGTTTTTAAAAATCCAGTCAAAATATATCCTTCCACCACCCCTTGCGCTCCCTCGGCTGTAAAATATTAATAGGAGACAATAGTCTGAGTTACAGTAAGCGCTGATAATAAATAATGAATGAATGCAATAAATTCCACTAAATCGTGCTATTACTAATAATTATGTACATCCAGTAGTAAATTAGAGCCGTGCAGATAAAATAGAAAGCAAGCTTAATTCGTGAAATTAGACCACTTCTCTAAAAATGTACTGCGTTTATTTGACATAACAGCTATATATCTCTCTATTTCGATCTTCTCCTGGACAAGAATTACGAAATCCGCGAACTGGAGTTTTAATGTTATTTAAAGCTTTACAATAAAGAAAGTATTTACGAATTAGATGGTTTAGGGTTGAACAAGAAGACCAATCGCTCAATACACCGTACATAATATAATTTCATTCTTGGAAAGACTGAGGGTATTTTAAAGACCGAACCATTGTGTAAATTCAGACCAGAAAAGAAACGGCGATGGGACACAATATGAATAAATGGTTGACTGTTTGGTCTACATTTGTGCAAAAGGGACAATTGGGATTTTGAACTTTTTTCATTTTGTACAAAATGTTACTTTTGTAAAGAATATTATGAATAATCTTATATTGAAACATTGAAAGTTAATTTTCTTTCGACACGAAAAAAGGTAAAGAATATATTTTCTGTCGTTACATAGATAGGAAATCCACATTCTATTAGTTTTTTTTCTCTGCCGTCGGAGGAGATTAAATTTTGATAGTTAATTAGCGAGCTGTAAATTGTTTTGCACATTATATTTGTCAACTACAGGTAAGTTAATCGTGGCGGCTGAAATTCATGTTTTTAGGTAATTTTTCTAGTCACTCGGTATTGCTGCAAGGAGACCGTAATATTGTAAAAAATTGCATTTTTATCTTAATGTTCGTAAGAAAAGACAGGAAAGTTTATAGATACCGTTTTTGATGCCAGCTTCGGTGATACAAGGAAGCTTTGTTAATTTTTATGAATCGATTATTCCAAACAATTTGGTCTAAGACCTTTCTTTGTTGTAGGAACAGCATTATTTAAATGTTGGCCAATGAGAAAATTATGTCTTTGTAAAACGTGGGAAATTTTGCATTTTAATTTTGAGATATTTGTATAGGTAATAGCATGAGTTGTATTTGGAAATAATACCGCGAGTAATATTTTGTACAATTTTGAAATATTTCGAGGCGGTATTATTCCAAATACTACGTACAACTCATGCTATCGTAGCTTCACCGATGTCATTTGACCTTCGTTTGAAAACGTTTAAGCAATGGAATAGCTTTGTTCAGCTTAGTTATCCCACACAAAAGTGTTTTGCTTTCAATATTCGTAGGTTTTTGGACACATGACAGATAATCTCGTTGAAATGCCCACTTTAGTCCACACGCTAAACAATAGAAATGTCTGCCATCTTGTTTTTTTTTCTTAGCGTCAATTGTCACACTTGCCATATTTGGAAGAGAGTAGTATTTCAAGACTTGAAATACTAACTCTCTTGCCAAATATGGCAAGTCAAGAGTGGTATTTGAGATAAATTCAGCTCGTTTTGACCAATTAGCGTTCAGAAATTTCTCAGCCTGTATTATAAAACATCGTATTTACATTGAAAGATTAGAGAGCAAATTTAGTGGAATTTAGTTTGCAGTCATCAACATAAGGAGGCAGATATACAACGTTCAGGAAACAGAGAGAAGTCGTTAACGTAAATGGTAAAACAGAACTGAAACCTAAAAATAGAGTCTTGTGGAACGCCAAACTCAAGTGGGAGTACTTTTAGAAACTGCATCACCTATTTCGAACGCACTGATGTCGGTCGAAAGGTAACTCTGGAACCAATTCTAACGCACCCTGGGAAAAGCCGAGACTTTGTAGCTTGGATAATAAGATATCGTGTCGAATACTGTCAAATGCTTTTACACATATCTAGCAAAACCATGGTCGAGACTTTTTTGCCGTCCATAGCCTGGAGTAACTGATGCCGTAACGTACATCAGAGCTGTTTCTGTCGAGTGAAGTTTTCTGTTTCCGCACTGATTTTACTGCCAATTTTATTGTTTTCCTAGTTAGGTACTACCCATAAGTTGTTCCATGTGCTAATCTTTCAGTAATTTTTGAAATTTGTTTATTAGATTAATTTCCTACATTTGTAATATTTTTAATATATTATTGTAATTACTATATTATTGTATTTATATTCTTAATTAATTTAAATTTGTATTTGATGCTGAAAAAAACCCACTTAGGGAGCCTTCAATAAAGTATGTATGTATGTAATGAACTTCCACGGTTGATTACCTTCAGAGCAGAAACGTCCGCCGGATCCGCGTCTCACCCAACACATTTTTAGTCATGCTTTATCAAATAATGTGAAGTCTATCATGTTTAGACCTCCATTTTCCTTACTTTTAATGAACTCTTTGAGCTATGTTTTTCGTGTTTCACTTACGATCGCTCGACTTCGAGAGATAAATTCCACTATTGTGGCTAAAGATAATTAGTTTGCTAAAAAAGATATGTGAAAGAAGAGTCCTCTCTCGGAATTGTTTTAAAGGTAAAACACTTATCTGTTCCGTGACGGCCTTTATCCACGCGAAATTAAAAACAAATACCGGGAATTTTGAATTGCCGCCATTATGTTTGTATGAAAATGAGCGAGCAGGTTGGCGCACGCGCACTCATTTTGCCGCTGTGTCGCATTTGGGGCCCATGCACCAGCATGCGCGAGTGGAGAGAAACATCGCACGGTTGATAACCAGCAGGACATTCATGCTAAGCTCAACGCTCCTGCTAGAGCATCGTCAGTCAATTCCAGCAATGCCCGTCCTCCACTGGCCAACCCCCGCGGACAATTGAGGTGTTCAAAATGCGTCATATTACTTTTAAAAATAAGGCACATTCTTCGTATCTCGGCTCGATCTAAAGTTTATAATTTGGGTTAAAATAAGGCAGGCACAGAGATTGACTAAGGCCATTGGTAAGGACTATATATTAGTTGGCACAACATACCAGGAGTTATATTGTATGTCAACGCTTCCTATTACTTGTTATTAAAATATCAATCTGGTCCTAGCCTGGACCTCGGCGGTCTCATCGCGTACTGACCAGAGGAGAAAGGGGATCAATATGATTTTTTTTGTTTTTTAGACGGCAGCAATTCAGGGTAATCCGTTCCTGGACCCGCTTGCATAAAGCAACTTAAGATTAAGAGGGAATTTCTGCAACCATTCCCTGTGTTCCGAAGGATTTTCTTGGACGCTATTAGGATAAATCGGCCGGAGGTGGAGAAGTGTAGGAACACACTAGGACGCTGCGAAAAAATCATCCGGAACAGTTGTAGAAATACCTACTTAATCTCAAGTTGCTTTATGCAACTGGGCCCTGGTGTTTAAACGTTCTGCCAACGTGTTTTTCAACTCCGGTCTACGCAAGCGAACAAATAGACCCTTGAACCCAATAGTTTTCAAAGAAGCGTCCGAAAAGAGGTACAGATTAAAATTGCAAACGATTTTCAGTTTTGCTTTATGGCCAAAATGGGAGACGCGGTGGCCTAATGGTTAGCGCGTTGGACTCTGGACCGAGCGGTCCGGGTTAGATCCCTGGCCTGGGTCATTCTGTTGTGTTCTTGGGCAAGACACTTTTCTCTCACAGTGCCTCTCTCTACCCAGGAGTATAAATGGGTACCGGCGACAAAATACTAGGGCGACAAAATGCTGCGGGGTAACCTGCGATGGACTAGCATCCCATCCAGGGGGAGTAGCAAGGACCCATAGTCGGCTTTATGCTAAGGAAACCGGGATAAGCTCCGGCAGTGTGGGCCAGTTTGGCCCGAGTGCGGCTTTACTTTAACTTTTATAGCCAGAAGAAAAACCTCAAAAACTAATTACATCGTTTTGAGTAGAAACGTCTGTCATGCTGTCCGGTACTGTAGTTAGAAGTAAAACATTGATTTTAGGTACGAACGAATTGTAACAAAGGACTGCGAAGGTCTCACCGGTTGTCCAAACTTGCACTTGTTCGACAACCTGATATCCCACTAATTTATATATAACTTATATTTTTAAATCCATACCCGCAAAAGTTTGGTCAACAATATTTTTATTATTTTTCTAATTAACATGTCGCTCTTTTATTATTCACAATTGACTACATTTACAAGAGTTTTACAATATCAAGATATCGAATCACAACAGTGTCGTTTCGAGATAAACCCATGATCGATATTAAACAATTACAAAAATAAGAAACGATACAATAACAATTGAAATTCAATAAAAAAGTAATAAAATTACACAATTATATTCCAGTGCAAATTTATGATGCAATATAGAGGAGTATTGTTGGAGTAAAGCGCAGCGTTGAGCCTGAAAAATCATAATAATGAAATCCTACAACTTTAGCTTTTGTCCCTCTCCTTGGTTTTCCGTCTCTATCCTACTGTATTTTGTCTCCAATTGTCATTGATAACCAGCAAGACAGTCATGCCACGCCTAACGTTCCTGCTAAAGCATCGTTTAAACTATAGTCAATTCCAGCAGTGCCCATCCCCCTCCCCTCCCTCCGGCCAACCCCCGGAACAATTAAGCCGTTTCAAATACCCCATGGTACTGTTAAATGAAGGCAGATTCTTCGTCTCTGGGCTCATCCAAAAGTTATAATTTAGCGCAAACTGACAAGGCACAGAGAGGCGCTACCTCTTAGCAAATGTTCTGCAAGTAACCATGCAATATTTCTGTGTATCAACCATTTCATTTCTACATCCTAGAATCGACATTGTAGTTAACCACAAACAAATTTCTTGTTTTTGCTGACGAACTCATTACCGGAAATGAAGCCAATTCATTTGAGGAAAAAAGAAAAAAAAGAGAGACTATATGAACTTTCTCCCTGGACTCAAATGTATCGCAATAAGATACGTTGATCCGACCTTCCGAGTCTATAGATAACAGAGAATGCTTGTTACATGGCATATGGAAGATATTAAGCATTAATTATGTTTACTTTTCCCATAATTATTAAATAAATCTATCAGAAAACTGAATTGAATAAAACCCGCGCAGTTTTTGGGCTTGATCAGGGCGGAGGAAAGAATGGGTGGTGTGAAACGCGCACTGCGCTCTTGCGCGTTGTTTTGATGCGGAGCAAAACTGGGTCGAGAGCGCTCGAGAGCGCTCGAGTTCAAAACATGTCGAACAAATGAGGTTCAATAGCTGATGCAGAAAAGGATTGCTACAAAGAGAACGCTACGGGATTTCAACTTAGTCTTTGCAGAATGAACATGTCAACATGTATGTAAAGCTGTATGCAATAAATAACAGGTTTCAATATGTAAAATAAACAACGATTGTATTTATTATTATATGACTGAGAAAATTACTTCATTGTGATTGGCTGAGAGCAGGAAAATTTATCATTAATTTGTCATTTGCACTGCAGTGCAAATTAATGTTGCCGTGGCAACGGATGTGACGCAGGGCCGGCGGTAATTTTGAAAACAGTCAAAATGGCCTAACGTTTCCCCTCTTCAATCGCGGCAGCGTTTCAATAGAAGAACTAAAGCAGCAGGCAAAAAATGCTAACAGACCCAAAGTACCACAAATTGGCTGAGTACATCTCTAAGTGTTTGGAAAATTGGGCAGAATTACGAGGACATGACGTAAAGCTCGGGGCGTAATTCTGCAAGCGAGCTGTTCGCCCAAACTGGAAGATTTAGGAGTTTGTTTAACAACTGCCTCATTGCACTACAGAAATAATGCCAGCTTTCAGCTGTGTTGTGACGGTTTTATAGCTTAAAATACTAAAAAAACGTTCTGTACGAAGCAAATTTCGTTCAAAATTGCTCAGTCATTTGTAAAAACGGCGTGATTTTCATTAAAAATAAGCCAACAAAATGACCGTTCCTGGGTCGCGCGCGTTCGTAATTTTCTCGAGTCATATAATAAATGAGTAATTGTGTGATATTTGAAAATTCTTTCAAATTGCACTCGCCTTTAGTGTAAAACCTCAAGAACGAATGTCGCTAAGGATGGAGCCAAATTGGAAATGGTCAAAATCAAATTTCCTTCATACTTTGTGTGTAGTTAGTCCTTGGGGTGGAAACATTCATGGTGATATTTGTTTCACTTCCTGCCCTAACCTAGACTTAGGATCAGTGGTGGGGGGGGGGGGGGAGATCATGCCCCAAAAATGTATTTTTTTAGGTATTTTTAACCCTGAAAACTGAGATTTTGTTAACTAATTATCTCAAAATGCAAAAGACTTGTTAAAATTCTGCTGACATCCTGGTATAATATCATCCTTCCGCTTTCACAAAAATGGCACCGGATTTTCAGTTTGTCCCCTGGGGGCCCCCTGGCCCCCTGTCCTTTGTAAGGGGGAGAACCGCCTTTTTAAAAAACTGAAAATGAGATATCTTTGGCTAAAATCAAATCAAACTGGTATTCATATTTTGATCAAATTTGAAGTTGCAAATGAATATATCGTCCTTTGTGAATCTTTTGGTACTGAAAAGTCCGCGGGCACTCACCTATTTTTGGCAGAACAAATAATTTACAATTCATACCCAAGGCAAAATGTTAATTTTCCGTCATTTCCAATGCCACTTTAACCCTAGGCCTTCTGCCTGGGGGGGGGGCAGAAAGTGCCCGCGTTGACTTCAAATTTATCGTACTTAAAGAGCATTCAAGCAATCATGGCCAAATTTATGACTTTTCCTAAAAATTATCTGGGAACATTTTGGTGTGCCAATTTTTTGATCACGTGACTTGATGTTTCCATGGCAACCAAGTTTTGACAGGCCGTTTTAGCCAAATTTGGTATTTTCAATTTAAATGTCCGTTTTCATTAGATTTTCGCTTTTTACGAAGAGTTTCTTCCAAAATCTTTGCACTTTTTGCATCCTTATATTGTTTTCGATTTTTTCAAATCAAATTTGGTGATTTTCTGACATTTCTGAACAATTTTTTTTGTTGTTGTTGTTGTTGTTGTTGTTGTTGTTGTTGTTGTTGTTGTAAAGTAAAGACTTTATTGAGCATTATGATTATTTACATGTATGCTACTTAAAATTTGATGCTCTACTTACAATACCTTACATTACATACAATACGATACTTACACTACGCGTTCGGTACTTACATTTCTTATAATACTGCTTACAATACAAATACTTACGCTACTTATAATACGATGCTTGCACTACTCACAATACAGTACTAACACTACTTACAAATACTTACAAATGCTAATTTATACTTTCGGCATAACAATACTTACACTACATTTTGTTTCATTCAATTACACACATTACTTTAATTACATTGTTTTGAGTGACTTACGTGACTAGCATACAATACATGACATTATATTTTACTAGCATGCATTACCTTATCTCTCCAGTTTCTTATTTCAAAAAGTCAACAATAAATAAAGATGAAAGAAAGAAAGAAAATTTCGGGATACCAGGGTGAAAAAAAATAAAAAAATAAATAACTATATAGCCAGAAAAGAATTCCATTTCTTTATTAGTTCTTTCTCGTTATTATTAGTGGCTGCGATGTATTTTTCCAGGTCGATTTTTTCGCGCACAAGTGAAACGAAATCAGCAAATTGGTATGTGTTATTATTTAATGCGTTAGAATAAAGAAAATATTTACCTAAAATAATGACATGATTGAGGGCTAAACAAGGTGTAGAAGAGAAACGAGTAATTCCGAACATAACTTCTAACTCTGAGAGAAGTAATTTCGTGTTACTTATGGTTGAATACCAATCTTGAAATTTATTCCAAAAGAGTTTGCCTGCGTGCACTTTACGAACAAATGCCAAATGGTTTGACTATCAGAAGGGCAGAAAGGACAGAATGGAGAGGCGACTTTCTTCATTTTGTGCAATAAACTATTCGTGGGTAAGATATGATGAATAATTTTATACTGGAAAATCGTTAATTTAACTTCTTTTGTGGCCCTGAATGGTAAGAGATAAATTTTATTTAGTTCATTCTTCTCAACGCCACATGTTATAAGTCTTTTCTCAGTAGTGGGTGAAGGTAAGTCTTCGAGGACTAGCAGCTTATCAATATAGTATCTTGCACGTTAACTTACAAATTGAGGTGGGAGGCGTGACAGGGTCTTCCGTCTTCGGAATTGTCTTGTAGTAGTTATTTCCAACTTCGAGGAATAGAGGAAAGAAGGCTATAATATTGTAAAAAGTTGCATTTAAGTTTGAATTTGTTGCAAAAAAGAAGAAAAGGGTAGAAACTGGCCTTCGCTAACATCGAAAAGGTCTGAGATCTGTTTTACTCCTACTTGATACCAACGAGGAAAGTATATCATTTTCTTGTTCACTGTTATAAAATCTGTTGTTCCAGATTGTCTGCGAAAGAACCTCATTTTTATTTTTGGGCGTGGTTGTTGTAACGTCCTGCCAATAACAAATAATTTGCTTGTAAAATTCAGGAAGATTGTCATCGAAGTTGAGCATTTTGTGATCATAATTACAATTGAACAGATTCGTGCCGCCAACACTGGCTAGAAGCAATTTCGGAATATATTTCCATGCGGGCATCTGAGTTCGAACATAACCGTTTAAACCCAGTTTTAGCTTTAGCGCCTTGTCGAACAGAGAAAAGTCTTTCATGTCCAAACCACCAACTGTTTTCTTCTTAATAAGGGTTGTCTTTTTTTATTTTAGCCGGTTTGTGATTCCAAATGAAGTCGAAAGTAATCTTGTTAACCTCTTTGGTGAAGTTTTTTTGGGGTTTCCATAACACTGCAGATAAATACGAGTTTTGAAAGTGCTAATGTTTTGACAATATTTATCCTACCATAAATGGAGATGTCTCTTTGGGACCACATATTTAATGTTTTCTTTAACGATCCTAATTTCTCAACAAACTTTTTCCTATCAGACGTTTCAAGATCGTAAGTAAAATGCACTCCCAAGCGCATAAACTGGCTCACTGCTAATTTGGAGATCAAGAATTGTATCTTTCCTTTGGCGCATAGAACCGAGCCATAATATTTCGGATTTTGCTTGGTTTATTTTTAGACCTGAGCACTTTTCGAAAAGTGAGAGTAAGTAAAATAGATTGGAAACTGACTGGACATCAGCAATGAAGGGCAGTTGTATCATCTGCATATTGTGTAAGCTTAACTTCTTTATTCTCCTGTATTGTGATGCCTTTTATTTTTTTCCGATCGTCTAATACTTTGCGCAAGAAGCTCCATAGCCATAACAAATAATATGCCGGAAAGTGGACAACCTTGTTCGCACGCCGCGTTCTAGATAGAAGTGTTTCGATGCGTGTCGTTATTCATAACACAACTGGAGATATCTTTGTAAAACACGCTAATCCAATGTCGAAGGTTTGGACCAAAATTAAACGTTTCGAGGCAATTTTGGATAAAGTTCCCATTCGATTGAGTCAAAGGCTTTTTCGAAGTCTAAAAACACAGCTACTCCTGGGATACTCTTCCGTTTAGTGAAGTCCATTATGTCTGCTATTAACCTAATACTTTCCCCAATGAATCTTCCTTTTACGTAACCAGATTGACAAGGGTGGATTATGCTCGGCAAAAGTTTTTCCAAGCGAAGAGCAATAGTTTTTGTTGAAATTTTTATAGTCCCACATTCAGAAGCGATACTGGTCTCCAATTCTTTAAATATTCGGCATTCTTTTTCTTTTTTGGAATTAAAGAAATAATCCCTTGACGTTGAGAAATGGAGAGACTTCCGTTTTGAAAGGCATAATTAAAGCTTTCTACCATATATGTGCCGACTTCATTCCAAAATAACGGTAAAATTCAGAGGTGAAACCATCTGTACCCGGAGTTTTATTGTTTTCCATAAGCTTTAACGCATACTCACATTCATCAACGGACATAGCGCCTTCGCAAGTTTCCGCGATCTCGTCTGATAAATGTATATTCCGTTTTCAAAGAATTCGTTAAAATCAGGGCAGTCGGGGTTCATATTTTTTGACGTGTATATCTGTCTGAAAAAATCTTTCTTCTTCCTCCAGTATTATAAAGTAATATGATTGTTTACAAAGCCGAAATACATGACGTTGGTTGCTTCGGAAGGCGTGGTGCATGATGATTAGCGCGTTGCACTCTGAATCGAGCAGGGTGGGCTCGAGCCCTGGCCAGGGTCATTGTTTTGTGTTGTTTTACTAAATAAAGGAATATATCATGGTTCTTATCTGGGTAAAATACACTTGAATCTATACTCGAATTCTACCCACGGAAGTCTACTCGACTCAAAAAATAAAATCACGTGACTTCCAAATTTGGGACACACTCACCCCTTGATTAACAAGGGATGTGTGGATCAACTAAAAATATAACAACAAATAAAATAAAACGGAAACGGAAAACGGAAAACGGAAACGGAAATAAATATTGAAAAAAAACGAAAATAAAATATTGAAATTTTCTGACTCAAAGTTCAGTTCTCGTGTTCTGCATGCTCCACTAATGTGATAGTTACAGCAGACATATCGTGCCTCCTACCTCTAAGCTCAATGGGGAACAGCTTCTGTAATGGTCTTCTGAATGTAACTGCCTTTTCGCCTTAATCTACAGCTGCACTTCTGCAGCGCGCAACATTTCCATCTCTGCCCGTCAGCAGACACTCAATCCTCCCCATGCTCCAATTCAATCTTGAGACACTGTCTTCTTGTAGAAAAAGTAGGGGGCAGAGTTGAATTAAACAATGAATTAGCCTAGAGCTAGCTCCGTCAACTCCGTGACGTAGCTAGGAAGACCTTCTTATTTTTTCCCAGCCATTCAGCATTAACTACATATAGTGTTGATTCAAGTACTGCGTTTTAGTTTTGTGAACTCTAATTCTCAATCTTATCCACCAAGACTTTGGAGTGCTGAACAAATATGCGAGCCAGCTGTGAACCAGGCATGTGCGACACACGTGCCTGACATGTAAGGCACACGAGTCATCATTATTCCTTTTATCCTAAAAATACCTAGATCGAAGGAGACTCTTTAAACAGAATGCCGAATCAAAGAATTCTTCTTAGTACTCTAAAAACTACACGTGGACCAGACATGAATTGTAAGTGTAGGACTAGGAATAACGTAGTTTAGTGGTGTATCAAATCCAGTTTAAATCCGGTTTAGGCCACGACTTTCATAAACACTGAACAAGTAAATGATCAGTGTTTACCGCGAGTGTATATCACTACGGCCTCGTTTTTTAACCTTTTGTCGCTTTCGTAGCCTGTGAACAGACTAGTTAAGAGCGGAAATCAAAAATCAAAAATCAAAAATCAAAAATATCCTGGCGTATTCTAGTCTGGAATACGTGATCATGACTCCATAGTATCCTAGAGTATTCAGCGCGCGCACAATACGTGACGTACACCTGGAATATTCGTATCGAATATGGTCGAATACGCCACGTTCATGATCTTCCGTAGATTTTCCTGAAAGTATACCACACATCTGTCGTACTCCTAGAGTATGAGGGTGAATACTTTGGAAGAAGAATTATATGAAGAAAACAACTGTTCGGTGCGTAGCCTTTCTCCCAAAAGTAAAGTTTGCGCCATAAATTCAAACTACGAACGACCCGCGTGCGTATAAGTGTGACGCCAAACGCCATGGAATTCTAGAGTATTCAGGGCGTACACAACTGACGTTAGGCCTGGAAAATTTGTATATTACGCTTGTTTACGTATCGCGTAAAGGTATTCTATACGCATCTTTACGCTTGTTTACGTGTCGCGTAAAGGTATTCTATACGCATATTTACGCTTGTTTACGTATCGCGTAAAGATATTCTATACGCATCTTTACGCTTGTTTACGTGTCGCGTAAAGGTATACTATACGCATCTATACGCTTGTTTACGTATCGCGTAAAGGTATTCTATACGCATCTTTACGCTTGTTTACGTTTCGCGTAATGGGTATCCGTAAAGAAGAGTAAAGATGCGTATAGTTTATCTGGACATATCTTATCGAGAGAATCCGTTTAGACTACGCAGAAATTATCTTCTTTTTTTAAAGTAGACTCCCAAGTAAGCGGGTTCGCATCGCGCAGAGTTCGCATCGCGCGCGGGCAAATCACTCCTCAGAGACTGTAAGTCGCCGCTATTGACGGTCAGCGGTTGAGCGCATGAACCCGCCTGGCGTCCATTTTGAAAGGTGACAAATTTCTTGCAGCAACGACGAACTTTGTGTCTGTCTTGGCGATTCTTCCTGTTCTTGATGAGCTAGTTAATCGAAAACTCATCTTGATCTGATCTGGGCAGGAGGATGAAATGTGTAATCGACATTCCTGCATCTAAAACCTTCACTTCGATTCATTTCACGCGTGATGAAGTGACAACAATTGCTCTAAACCGGTGAGTTCTAAAGATTTATTTTGACCTGGCTTGTTCTATGTTCTATGTTGTAGATCAATCAGAGAATACTCCTTTTTGAAGAGAAAACGAAAGTAACTCTTGCTTATATACGTGGTATTAGATTTTAAAAGCTTAAGAGTGTAAGTAAATATGCCAAGCTTATTGCTGCGTCAATCCAAGCCCGACCACCCCCCCCCCCCCCCCGGGCATTTGTCGGGCATTTTACAAACTTTTCCATCCCTAGGTGGGGCATTTGCTATAATCGGGCAGCCCGGGGGTGGGGCATTGTCAAAAGCAACGCGATCTTTCGTATTTTAAAAGACGTACACGTTTTGTTGTTTATTTAAAATTTCCTGATTGCACCCGATAGAAAAATATAAAAACTGAGTTGATATTAAACCTCGTTTGAGTCCCGCACTTTTTCAAGTGTATCGTAGCCCCACCCCCACCC
>MU826858.1:552636-616145 GCA_029204205.1 Desmophyllum pertusum
CAAGTCAACTGAACAGAAGCCAAAATTCGTTTTCGTTTTGTCATATTAATAGTTGATCGACACATCCCTTGTTAATCAAGGGGTGAGTATGTCCCAAATTTGGAAATCACGCAATTTTGTTTTTTGAGTCGAGTAGACCTTGTGGTCGATTCTTGTTCATTCGAGTGTAGAATTCAAGTGTAGTAGATTCAAGTGTATTTCACCAGAGAATAACCAAAATAGAATCCTTGATTTAGTAATTTGACCAGAGCTCGAGCCCAGCCCGTTCGATCCAGAGTGCAACGCGCTATCCATTAAGCCACCACGCCTCCCGAAACAAACGACGTAATGTATTTTGGCTTTGTAAACAATCATATTACTTTAGAAATTAACTTATCGCATTTAACTATATTGGAAGATATGAGAAGCGAACAATATGAGTATTTTGTGCTATTTACATGTAGAAAACTAAATATTACATTGCAATCTCTTATTTGACTATAACTCCATCCAAACCAAACTTTGTCTCCATCCCAGTACTAAACTAAACTTAACTTAACTTTATTCCCATTGTTCAAACTACTATATTTCAATACTCGGATATTGCAAAGGCTAGTCAAGGCAGATAGTGTTAGCATCAATATATTAAATTTAGCTCAATATTATATATAAAAGAAAAATGACACACTTTTTAAAGTGCAACTAACCCCAAAAATGTTTATTCGTTGAAATAAGTTATTGTTATTTGAAACTTTACTGCGAATATTTTTTTTTGATTTGGTTCAATCCTCGATTATCTGCTCCCCGGCAAAGTCACGTAAAACGCCGCCATTTTTGTTAACAACCGCGTTTTTTAGGGGAATGGGTCCAGCGGCTAATGACGTCAACCCGGGAACCTTGGATCCTTTGCGTCCACTAATTTAAATTTCCTTCAGGAAGATGCGATACACATTCGAAAAGTGTGTAGAAACGCCTTCCAGGTGCGTTATTGGCCTTTGCAGCAACACCCCAGATTTAGAGAAAGGTATACTATACCGGTTATGTAGCGATCGTCGAGAAAATACGAAAAAGACGGTGGATTTTGTCAACTCAAACGAGCGAAGTAAAGTGGGACTGTCAGAGCCATTGATCAAGAACTCTGGAATTTGCCCGCACACTTCTTGGAGGCCGACTTCCAAAGGCTATTTAACCCGGTCAAAGCCAACTAGCAATTCGACCAAATGTTACCGAGAACCTATCTCTACCATCGCTATTCAAATATAGCAAGAAATAAATGTCAGCCCATGAATTTCAGTAGCGCGAGCGTGGAATCCGAGCGTTCGTCCGTAGTATCGCGCATCTGTAATGGCGAAGGAATATTGATTAAAGTCAAAGGCGGATTTCGTTCGAAGGATAAAATAGGAAAAATGACAAAATATTTGAATTCCAAAAAAAAAATTCTGAGGCCGGGAAATAAGCAGTACGATAAACCATATACTCATCTTAATATCAATGCGGACCGCTGAGGGAATATATCCACTTCGCTTATCGAGGAAGAAAAGGTCAACATTTATTTGACGGTTTTTACTTCAAAATTAACCTAGTTCACTATGGCGGTTATTTGGAGAAGCAACAACAAATGTCTACGACTTCAATTTCCAGGCCCGACCAAGCCGCGCGGAGCAAGCCGATTTTCAATCGATCGACTATCTCTTGGGAAGCAGGTCACGTCGCCCCATCGAACAGTCGCCCCAAGTTACGTCGCCACGAAGTATAGTTACGTC
This sequence comes from Desmophyllum pertusum, assembly GCA_029204205.1. NCBI lineage: Eukaryota > Metazoa > Cnidaria > Anthozoa > Scleractinia > Caryophylliidae > Desmophyllum > Desmophyllum pertusum. Next base: position 554,379 of record MU826858.1, read on the forward strand.
GCCCCCAAGTGTAGTTACGTCGCCCCCAAGTGTAGTTACGTCGCCCCCAAGTGTAGTTACGTCGCCCCCAAGTATAGTTACGTCGCCCCCAAGTGTAGTTACGTCGCCCAATCAATAAAATAAGATTTATTATATCATATTAAATGGTAACAATCCAGCAGTATGAGTAGTTCGTATCAATCGTGGATGGAAGAATCAAGTGAAATAGAAACTGATTGGTCAGTTTTGATTCTAAGCTGATTGCGCTTTGATCTTAACAATAAAAATACTTGCGTCATTATACACTTCGTTTATTACTATACTTGTAAACTTGCGCGTTGATCATAACAATAAAAATATTTCGATTGTTACTTTCATTGCTTGTAGTGCGCTCTACAGCAGCCGACTCGATCTCATCTTCTCTTCTACCTCCATGTCGTATTTGAACAGCCCGATTGTCCCCGGGAGTTGGCCTGGGTGGAGAGAGGCACTGTGAAAGTAAAGTGTTTTGCCCAAGAACACAACACAGTCACCCCGCCCAGGGCTCGAACCCGGACCGCTCGGTCCCGAGTCCAGCACGCTAACCATTAGGCCACCGCGTCTCCCACAAATTTCTCCTTCGTAGCCAATATTTCGATCGTGACGCTAAGAACTGGTCCACGTGATGACCCAATTAATGTCTGCGGAGACTATACCAAACTCAGAAACAAGCCTCTATTTCTTCAAGAGCTGATTATCGGGCAAAGCAATAGCCTCTGAACAGACTCCTCAATCGGATATAGAGGGAAAAAAGTTATCGGCAGGCGGAGCGAGTCGAGCATTGACTCCCCAGGACGTTAGCGAGGTAGCATATTCAGGCGCCGCGCTTCTCGTCCAACTGACACCAATACCTAGTCTATTCACAGGCTACGAAAGCGACGAAAGGTTAAAAAACGAGACCGTAGTGATATATACTCGCGGTAAACACTGATCATTTACTTGTTCAGTGTTTATGAAAGCCGTGACCTAAACCGGATTTAAACCGTATTTGATGCACCACTAAACTGCTGCTGTATCCCTAGTCCTACTCTTACACTTCATGTCTGGTCCACGTGTATTTTTAGAGTGCTAAGAAGAATACTTTGATTCGGCATTCTGTTTGAAGAGTCTCCTTCGATCTAGGTATTTTTAGGATAAAAGGAATAATGATGACTCGTGTGCCTTACATGTCAGGCACGTGTGTCGCACATGCCTGGTTCACAGCTGGCTCGCATATCGGTTCAGCTCTCCAAAGTCTTGGTGGATACGATTGAGAATTAGAGTTCACAAAACTGAAACACAGTACTTGAATCAACACTATAGACTATGTAGTGTTCTTAATGCTGAATGCCTGGGGAAAAAAAGAATGTCTTCCTAGCTACGTGACGGAGTTGACGGAGTTAGCCGTTTGTAATTTGTTCGTCGTTTATAATCCGTAGTAATCTTCCCCAATTATAGCCTACCTTGTTCCTGTTTGGTTTATTACTCAATTACCTCTTTGGTGTTTTCCTACTTTAGTAGACTATTATTTTATGGTTACACATTGTAGCTCCTTTAGCATCCCAAGATAAAAGAGAGAGGAGCTCGGGCCGACTGTCTTCCTTGGCGAAGACAAAGTCAGTAAACAGCCAAGTTATCGATGGAATGGCTGAGAAGCGGGTTTCAGGGTTTTTTTTATCATTACTGGACACAAGTATTCAAAACGACTGAAGAGAACAAAATAGACAAAATTGTGTCCTTAGCAAACTTAAACTTAGGTTTAACTTCTTTTCTTATATATGTTTGTGCTTCTTATTTCACCAGTGCATGTGACCAGAGTAAAATAAATACAATTATAACATTTAAAAAAATCATTTTTGAAAGATCAAAATAACAGGGTCTAACAGGTCTGATGAAAACGTATTGCAGATTCATTGGAACTTATCGTTACTTTGCGAATAGGAAAGTAAATATTTAATTAACAAAATTGTATCGAAAAATAATCGATATCAATTGAAAGTGAAAAATAAAAACATAACATAGGTTCCTATAAAAAATCCCTCAAATGTTGTACTTGACAAAACTAAGTTACCTCGGGTGAAATAAAATTTGGACAGCAGTTTGCATGAGTCTGCCAGCTTTTGTTCCCATCATATATTTACAGTAATGTCTGAATCCCCCTTCCCCCCACCCCTTAGTACTAGCTCCAGGCTAAATCATTGTTTAATTCAACCGCCTACCATAAAATAACCACAACATAATAATCACCATTAATTACATGCAACACCATGAGACAAGTTAGGGACTGTGTTTGCTGGAATGGTCCCTTCAGCATATATTATGACTAGATTTGTTAAAACATCCCTGAAGAGCATTGTCTAATTTATTCAATTTATAAGTAATTCCTTCGTTTATATTCCTTCGGATATACAGCCTAGTTTGCATGAGTCTGACAGCTTCTGTTCCCATCATATATTTACAGTAATGTCTGAATGCCCCTTCCCCCCACCCCTCAGTGCTAGCTCCAGGGTAAATCATTGTTTAATTCTCCCTGCCCCCTAATTTTTCTACAAGAAGACAAGGAATTGCAGCATGGGGAGGATTGGGTGTCTGCTGACGGGCAGAGATGGAAATGTGCGCGCTGCAGAAGCGCGAGCTGTAGATTAAGGCGGAAAGGCAGTTACATACAGAAGACCATTACAGAAGCTGTTCCCCATTGAGCTTAGTGGTAGGAGGCAAGATATGTTCGCTGTAACTATCAAATTAGTGGAGCATGCAGAACACGAGAACTGAACTTTGAGTCAGAAACTTTCAATGTTTATTTTCGTTTCATAAGTTTAGTTGTTATTTTACCAAATGAACTGAACTGAAGCCAGAACTCGTTTCCGTTTCCGTTTTATTTTATTTTTTGTTATATTTTAGTTGATCGACATATCCCTTGTCAATCAAGGGGTGAGTGTGTCCCAAATTTGGAAGTCACGTGGTTTTATTTTTTGAGTCGAGTAGACCTCGTGGGTACAATTCGAGTATAGATTCAAGTGTATTTTACCAGATAAGAACCATAATATATTCCTTTATTAAGTAAACAACACAAAAAAATGAGCCTGGCCAGGGCTCGAGCCCAGCCTGCTCGATTCAGAGTGCAACGCGCTAACCATCATGCCACCACGCCTTCCGAAGCAAACAACGTCATGTATTTCGGCTTTGTAAACAATCATATTACTTTATAAACTAGTAGTAATCACAAATTAAGAGAGTGCGTTCGACAGGTTAATCTCAAACAGAGGATGGTTCTCAAGTGGTCACGAACGAACTTATAACGTTTGCTTTCTGCTGATCAATATGAAATCTGTTGGCCTTGGCAACATGATTGGCTTGATATATTCTTTTTTATTGAGAATTGTGCCAAGAAAGTATAATTTTGAAATGGTGGAATTATATTCCTGAATAAATATATACATTTAGGTTGAGTTAACCATTTGTCAATTGCAAGTGCCCCCCCCCCCCCCCCCCCCTACACCCCCTCCATCCTTTCAGTCTGTTTGCTTTGCTTCATGTGGTTGAACGATAATTGAAAGTGAAGCCTGGGAGATAGCCATCCCAATAAATAACACTACAAATTGCAACAGTGACGTTTATTGAAATTTCTTGAAAATAATCGGTATTTAGCCTGAGATCAGGCTCCGAGAGAAATCACCGAGAGCGAACTGGGGCGGGAACGAGTACCATCATCACGCTAAGACCTAACCAATTTTTAAAAAAATATGTAAGAGCATTTTAGAAATATTCCGCTAAATGTAAATTATGCGCGTCGATCGTTTTCTGTGGTGCCTAACTGCAGTTCTTCAAAATTAAATATTTTGAAATTGTAACTATCCGTAGTGCTCCATTTACCTTACAAAGTTAATTGTTTTTAAAATATCATCAACAATTCTTCAACAGAAGGGAGGTACATATAGCTTTAATCTATTGACATTTTTTCAAGAAAATTCTGGGAAATACACAAAATGGTCCGCAAAAGTTCAGTGTTGTTTTATTCAAAAACCGCCTTACCGATTTTCATCAAATTTCGTCTACCGGTGGTCAAACTAACCTACTTCAAAATATTATAAAATGGATGCAATGTTTTTGACTAGATTTCTATAAAATCATCCTTATTTAAAACCAATAGGATGCCGAAACCGTTGCTATGGTAACATTTGTTGATTGGAAATCAGTGGATAATAAAACTATCTTCATATGTCATAATCATGGTGTAATATGGCAAATATCGAAGTTTGCCTTCTGATCGAATTTTTGTTTTCAAAACTCTCACCCCATCGCTAAAAAAACTACATTGAGCCACCTTAAAATTGGCATTTTTCTATGTTAATTAGAAAAATAAAAATCCGATTGACCAAACTTGTGTGGTGTGAATTTAGAAATATAAGTTACCTTATTATAGGAAATTAACGCTCCATGAAATTAACGCGAATGTTGAAAATTCGCGTTAATTTAAGTTGCGTTAATTTTTGTGAGCGTTAATTTCTGCGACATTAATTAAGTGGAGCGTTAATTTTCACGACCTTAATTGCCATTATTATAACCTCAAATTCTGGATCCTGTACAGACATGAAAAACAACTATTTTCTGCACACTGTATTACAATATTTCCAGTTCACCCTCGCTTTCAGAAGAGCAGTTCTCGACATCTGAGTGCTGATGTATTTCAGCCAAAATATTTTGTGTCAATCGCGTTAATTTCTTTCATTTTGAAATGTTACCTCCTCTATCGCATTAATTTCCTTTATTCGGAATTAATTTTCTCTCCAATTCGCGTTAATTTAAGTCGCGTTAATTTCAAAAACGTTATTTAACACGAGCGTTAATTTCCGATAATAAGGTATATATAATTAGTTTAATATCAGGATGTCGAACAGGTGCAAGTATGGACAACCGGTGAGACCTTCACCGTCCTTATGTTACAATCTGTTCGTGCATACAATCAATGTTTTACGTCTACCTACAGTGCCGGACAGCATGGCAGACGTTTCTTCTCAAACGATGAAATTCGTTTTTGAGGGTTTTTTTTGGCAATAAAAGGTAAGGTAAAGCCGCACTCGGGCCAAACAGGCCCTCGCTGCCAGAGCGTATCCCGGTTTCCTTTGCATAAAGCCGACCATGGTATTGCTACTCCCCCTGGATGGGATGCTAGTCCATCGCAGGTTATCCCCCAGCATTTTGTCGCCGGTACCCATTTATACCCCTGGGTAGAGAGAGGCACTGTGAGAGTAAAGTGTCTTGCCCAAGAACACAACAGAATGACCCAGGCTAGGGATCGAACCCGGATCGCTTGATCCGGAGTCCAACGCGCTAACCATTAGGCCACCGCGTCTCCCACTTGGCCATAAAGCAAAACTGAAAATCGTTTGCAATTTTAATATGTACCTCTTTTCGGACGCTTCTTTGAAAACTATTAGGTTCAAGGGTCCATTTGTTTGCTTGCGTAGACTGGAGTTAAAACACTTAGCAGAACGTTTAAATACCGGGGCCCGGTTGCATAAAGCAACTTAAGATTAAGTAGGTATTTCTACAACTGTTCCGGATGATTTTTTCGCAGCGTCCTAATGTGTTCCTACACTCTCCACATCCGGCCGATTTATCCGTAATAGCGTCCAAGAAAATCCTTCGGGACACAGGGAAAGAAATTCCTATTACTTTACTTTACTTTATTACTTTACGGATTACCCTGAATTGCTGCCGTATTGCTCCCCTTCCTCCTCTGGTCGGTACACAAGGCTAACCACCAACCAATGGTCACGGAAACAGAAAATATTGCTAATTATCTGGACGTCCCCTCGGGGGCGGAAAGAGAAGAAACAAACCCCACAACCTCTAACAAACGGGGAGCTAGGCAAGGTATGAAGAACAGCACGCACGGATGAAGTTGATCTCGCCGACTGATCTCGTTTGAAACATGGTACATGGAATGTTCGTACTTTGTAAGAGCAGGGAAGAAACAGTCAAATAGACACTGATCAAAGAGTTGGAGAACCTCGGGAGGGCGTGGGATGAAACAAAACAGCTGGTAAATAACAGAGTCCGATGGAAAGCTATGGTCGCATTTTAAAACACGATTAACTAAAAACGGAGATGATATGACGGTGTGTCAACATATTTTGAAACTGGAATAACTGAATACAGGTGCCCAATATTGCCCAATATAATACGTCATCGCTTTTGTGTGAATAACGTGTCTTTTATTTTTTTTGTTTTCATGCAGACACTAATGGATGTTTTTTTTTTGTGGTGCCCTGGTGAAGACAAAGTCAGTAAACGGCTAAGCGATCGATGAAATGGCTGAGAAGGTTTCGTTTTTTTATATTTTAGTATTTTTAGTCATTACTGGACATTATAAACTAAATTCGATTTTGAGACGACATTACGGCTTTATATTGACGGCGTTGGGAGAAAATATATTCCGTATTGGGCGGAGTCGCGAAGCGGAGTCGCGAAGCGACTCCGCCCAATACGGAATATATTTTCTCCCAACGCCGTCATTATAAAGCCGTAATGTCGTCTCAAAATCGAATTTAGTTTTGTATCGCGATTCAAACAATTTTGGACAAATTAAAAGGAAAATTAAGATCAGTTGTTGTTGATTGAAATAGAAATTCCCACTATACGCGACGTAATGTGCACGAATACTTGAACGCGAAAGCATTTTTTCGTTTCGAAGAAAGTCGGACTTTTTTCGCCGGTAAATTGCTTATGGAAACAAAAGCAATTCAGAATTATGTCCCACAAAGTTTTCTAAAGTACCAAACAGCAATGAAATGGCAAAATAATCCAATTTTGCACCGAAAAAGTTGATTTTACAACTTAGCGCGTGCACATCTCGAAAGCAAGTGAAAACGGTAAACAAACTCTTACAAGAAATAAATGACTTTTAATACTCACCATATGCTAACTTTTAGATTGAGCAAATTGTACCGGCGAATAAAGCACTCCACATATTAGCAAATGACAAGATATAAACGATTGCCGACGAGTTTATCGAAGAAAACTTTTGAATTTTGATGTGTACGCGAGGAACCCATTTCAGTGTTCCGGTGTCAATTTGTATCTTCAGAACCAATCACCGGCCCGCATTTGAAACGACATTACCGCAAAATAATGTCGTCTCACTCGTAAGCAGAACTATAGGTGGATCGCGATACAAGTATTAAAACCGACAATATTTTAAGACTGTGGAAAATGATCCAAAATTGTGTTCTTAGCAAACTGAAACCACGCCCTTTGTGAAACCCGGTTAACACCTGTGACATAAGCATCAGAATAACCACACAGAAACCCAATAGTGTACCACATTTACTGGAAAAAGGAACGTTTAACCTTTTTTTCTTATATATGCTTGCGCTTCTTATTTCACAAGTGCATGTGACCAGAGTAAAATAAGTAAAATAAAAAGAAAGATGATAATTTTTGTAAGATTAAAACAGGTCTGAGGAGAACGTATTGCAGAGGCATTGTGCAACTTCTCGTTACTTTGCGAATAGGAAAGTAAATATTTAAATTAACAAAAATGTATCGAAAAATAATCGATATCAATTGAAAGTGAAAAATAAAAACATAACATAGGCTCCTATAAAAATTCCCTCAAATTTTATACTTGTCAAAACTAAGTTACCTTGGGAGAAATACAATTTGGACAGCAATTTGCAAAATCAAAGTGAAATTAAAACGCTTACAGGTAAACTCTAGAAAAACTCATAACATGCTTAGGAGTGTATCTATAACAGGGTCCTTGTCTCTTTTGTATTTAACAAATAGATTATATTTGGCCGTGCGTCTGTACTCTAATAGAGTACAGATGACGTCAAAACGTGACAAGAACAACTAAAGTGGCCCACGAGACGCAGTCGAGTGGGTCACTGTTGTTCTTGTCACGTTTTCACGTCTTCTGTACTCTATTAGAGTACAGACCCACGGCTAAATAGAATCAATTCGTTTTATATAATTTTGGAGATATTCGCTTCGGATTTTCACTTGAATGTACGCTAAATAAGCCGATAAAAATTATGTCAACAAACATCGAGTTTAGGCTACAGTGTTTTCATGCACTCAAATAAAACTTTGTGAAAACTAAACGGCTTAAAATAAACTACAGCTCAACTCAGCAAATGTTTCGAAAAACAAATATTTAGAGACTAACCTGATATGAGGAAAAACAATCTGAATTATTCCAGTCCAAATCCCGTTGCAAGTCGCTTCACGGCGAGCGATAATCCCGTTAAATTTCTCGGATTCTGTTCACAATCGATCTAAAAGTCCATCATATTTTCCTCCAAGTTTTAGCCAAGCTTGAACAGCTGATTTAAAATTCGTATTAATTGATCTACATTGAATTTCCTACGGAATATTTCCAGTTTGATGAAAAGTTGTCTCTGTTTTGAGACGGCGATGCGAATAATTCGTGTTGTGGCGTCGTTGTGGCAGGGCGCGCGTGTTTTCCCGCCACGCGTGACGTCATTCGTCCGTCTGTACTCTAATAGAGGACGGTTTTAAACCAATCACAGCGCGAGTTTTACACAGTAAATTATATAAATGTTTATTTTGCACGTTATCTTTACTAGTTAACCATTGACTTTTATATGGAGACTCCCAGATAAAAGTGATGGGGGTGATCGCAGTACCTTTTAGGGGTTAAAATTCGTGGTTTGGTACCGCTTAGTGTGTTAAAACTCTAAAATTACTTCCGTTGGAGTTATTCCGGTACCTTTTAGGGTATTTAAAAGCTGGAAAACTATATAACTGGGCCATGTTTTGTCTTAGAATTGGTACCTCTTAGGGGTGAAATTGAATTCGAGCCACACTCACAAAACGAGATTTTGGTACCTTTTAGAGGTTCTTTTATCACCCCCGTCACTTTTATATGAGAGTCCCCCCCCCCCCCCCCGGGTCGGAGACATGGGGGAGGAGAAATAAATCACTGCAAAATATCAAAACCTTCGTAAACAGCTGTCTGAGACGGATATACAACATTTAGTGGCCTGAAAAAATTCGCAATGATTAGCTTTGGAAGCGAGCAGAACAAGAACCGATTGGTAGTCAGATTCTAAGGAGAAAATGGAGCTGGATTGGCCACACGGTGCGGAAGGCACAAACGAACATCACCCGCCAGTCCCTGACTTGGAACCCCCGGGGGAAGAGGAAGAGAGGCTGTCCCCTAAACAGCTGGCGACGGAACACTGATACAGAGCTCAAACTAATTGGTTCCACCTGGAAAGATGTTGAGAGAACAGCCCAAGCTCGTGTTCGCTGGCGAGCTGTTGTTGATGGCCTATGCTCCTCTTGGAGCGACGGGCCTAAGTAAGTAAGTAATGGGGAGGTTTGAGTGTCTGCTGACGGGCGGAGATGGAAATGTGAGCGCTGCAGATGTGCGAACTGTAGATTAAGGCGGTAAGGCAGTTACATTCAGAAGACCATTACAGAAGCTGTTCCTCATTGAGCTTAGTGGTAGGAGGCAAGAGATGTTCGCTGTAACTATCACATTAGTGGGGCATGCAGAACACGAAAACTGAACTTTGAGTCAAAACTTTCAATATTTATTTACGTTTGAAATGTAACCAGAACTTATTTTAGTAGTTATGTTACCAAGTCAACTAAACAGAAACCAAAATTCGTTTTCGTTTTGTCATATTATTAGTTGATCGACACACCCATCCCTTGTTAATCAAAGGGTGAGTATGTCCCAAATTTGGAAATCACGCGATTTTGTTTTTTGAGTCGAGTAGACCTTGTGGTCGATTCTTGTTCATTCGAGTGTAGAATTCAAGTGTAGTAGATTCAAGTGTATTTCACCAGAGAATACAGGGGCACCCAACGAATCTGTTCCTCGCTTTATCTGTTCCCCAGCCGAATTCTTGCTGGCTGGCAAAATATTTCGGTCTATTTTTTAGGCTGGGAAATAGTAATGATTACACGGTCATTATTTCCTGAGAAAAGGGAATATAAAATTTCCCGAATATTCAAACTGTTTGAGACGGCAGTACATTATACAAAACAATATTCGAAAGGTTTTCCATCGATGTTTAATTAGTTCCCATGCCCCTTTTGGTTACTTATTATTATTTTAATATTATTATTATTGTTGGCTGGGAAACAGACAATCTTTATCCAGCTGGCTGGGAATTTCGCCGTGTGTCATGCTGGAAAGGGGAACAGATATATTTTCCCCAGCAACGTAGAAGAACACCTGGAAATGCTTTTATATCATTTATTTTCATTTATCTGGGTAAAATAATGCATTTTACAAAAAAATGTTCGTTGGGTGCCCCTGAGAATAACCAAAATAGAATCCTTGATTTAGTAATTTGACCAGAGTTCGAGCCCAGCCCGTTCGATCCAGAGTGCAACGCGCTATCCATTAAGCCACCACGCCTCCCGGAGCAAACGACGTCATGTATTTTGGCTTTGTAAACAATCATATTAACTTATCACATTTAACTATATTGGAAGATATGGAAAGCGAACAATATGAGTATTTGTGCTATTTACATGTAGTAAACTAAATATTACATTGCAATCTCTATTATTTGACCATAACTCCATCCAAACCAAACTTTGTCTCCATCCCAATACTAAAATAAACTTAACTTAACTTTATCCCCATTGTTCAAACTACTATATTTCAATACTCGGATATTGCAAAGGCTAGTCAAGGCAGATAGTGTTAGCATCAATATGTTAAATTTAGCTCAATATTATATATAAAAGAATCAAAGTGTCCATGAGCCACTGAACTCGGAAAATTATGTTAAAGTTAATATTTGAAACACAAGTTGCCTTAATAACGTGATATCATTCTTATCTCTGTATGTGAAACACGCAGAACTCAAATTACGTTTTCAATTTATCAAAATCGTTCGAACATCTAAACAGATCTACAAATGAGAAACATTGCCACTAAAAGACTACTAAAACAAATCACTCGATGGGTAAATCGTGTCACGTCCACGTCAACAACCTCGGCGACGAGCTATTTGCAGGGTTAAAAAACAGCAACCGGCATGGTCAATCCAGCACTTCAACACTTCGGTGAAAGTCAGTACTCAGAACTCACTTGAGTCTGCTGTGATAGTCAAATAACTCAGCGGCTCAATACAAACCCAGTTGATAAATGACTTTTTCCTAAAGATTTTCTGTTGTGTCAACGTGGCGCAGTGGATATAAGCACCGCTTTAAAGTCTGGAGGTCGTGGGTTCGACGCCTAGAAGGTTCCTTTTTTTTCTTCTTTTTTTTTCCCTTTACTTTTTTAACGCATGTATTTATATTTTTTTTGGTGGTTGAGAATTTCGATTTCGAACTCAAACAAGGTGTTTGTTTATTGAAGGATGAAATAAATAATGAAATGTAAGACGGCTTCTCGCCCTCGATTTTATACTGCTGGAACTTAGATTTCTTGAACCCTCGATTTCTCGAAAACCCCGATAACTCGAGCCAAAAGTCGTTTCCTTTGGATTTGTTTCACTGTAATTTTACCCCCGATATTGCGAACTTCCTCATTTCTCAAAACAATTTTCGTTTCGCGTGGAGAGTTCCACTGAATGTCCCACTGTATATTATGCGCAATATATGCGCAAGCGTTATGCACTAGTCAGCGGATTTACAAAATGTTTAACAGGAAGCGAAGGAGCGAAGGAGCGAAGGAGTAAAATTAGCCTCCCACAGCTACAACTCGGAAATGGCTTTGAGCCATTTTCCGAGTTAAAAATGACACACTCTTTAAAGTGCAACTAGCCCCAAAAATGTTTATTCGTGGAAATAAATTATTGTTATTTGAAACTTTACTGTGAATAATTTTTTGGATGGTTCAATCCTCGATTATCTGTTCCCCGGCAAAGTCACCTAAAACGCCGCAATTTTTGTTCACGACCGCGTTTTTTAGGGGAATGGGTCCAGCGGCTAGTGACGTCAACCCGGGAACCTTGGATCCTTTGCGTCCACTAATTTCCTTCAGGGAGATGCGATACACATTAGAAAAGTATGTAGAAACGCTTTCAAGGTGCGTTATTGGCCTTTGCAGCAACACCCCAGATTTAGAGAAAGGTATACTATATCATTTTGTAGCGATCGTCGAGAAAATACGAAAAAGGCAGTGGATTGTGTAAACTCAAACGAGCGAAGTAAAGTGGCACCGTCAGAGACATTGATCAAGAACTCTGGAATTTGTCCGCACACTTCTAGGAGGCTGACTTCCAGAGGCTATTTAACCCGGTAAACGCCAACTAGCAATTCGACCAAATGTTACCGAGAACCTATCTCTACCATCGCTATTCAAAGATAGCAAGAAATGTCAGCCCATGAATTTCAGTAGCGCGAGCGTGGAATCCGAGCCGCGCGGAGCAAGCCGGTTTTCAATCGATCAACTATCTCTTGGCTGCGTCTCAAGCAACTCTTAATACACTTCTCTATAAACTCTCGATATACGAATTTTAAGCATGGACCAATACTTAAATAGGACAGAGCCAAAATAAGCTTTATTTGATGGCATTTGGTAAATTGTAACCTCGCTAAACATCAGTTACATGGTGTACGACAGCAGTAGCATTCGCTAATATTTTGAAGCGAATCACGTTTGCAGTTTTCACATGAACACCTACAATAAAGGTAAGAAAATAAGACAATTCTGCTCTGTGTAATTTTCACTGCGAACGCGAATACCGTAAAAGCTCTATTTAGCCCCCCCCCCCCCCTCTATTAAGCCCCCCTCTCTAATAAGTCCCCCTTTGGAAGTCAGATTTTGTAATAACCATCCCCCTCTCTTTTAAGCGCCCCCTCCCCCTTCCCCTTCCCCTTCCGTCAGGCTGATGTAAATGACTTGTCAGCAATATTTTCTGTCGTTTCAGTCACTTTGTATAGAAACGTTGTCTTTAATTTCCAGAACTATCGTTGAGTAAGGGTATAAATAACGTTGCATTTATAATACGGTCATACATCATGACAGTTGCAGTTAGGGTTGCCCCCCGCGCAAGAACACAACACAGTCACCCCGCCCAGGGATCGAACCCGGACCGCTCGATCCCGAGTCCAGGGCGCTAACCATTAGGCCACCGCGTCTGCCACAAATTTCTCCTTCGTATCCATTATTTCGATCGAGACGCAAAGAACCGGTCCACGTGATGACCCAATTAATGTCTGCGAAGACTATACCAAACTCAGGAACAAGCCTCCAGTTCTTCAAGAGCTGATGCGCGGTAAAATTAACCGTTTGTAATGTGTTCGTCGTTTATAATCCGTATTAATCTTCCCAATGATAGGCTTCCTTTTTTCCTGTTTGGTTTATTACTTAATTTCCTCTTTGGATTTTCCTTCTTTAGTAGACTGTTATTTTATGGTTACACATTGTAGTTCCTTTTGCATCCCAAGATAAAAAGAGAGAGGAACTCGGGCCGACTGTCTTCCTTGGTAAAGACAAAGTCAGTAAACGACCAAGCGATCGATGGAATGGTTGAGAAGGTTTCACGTTTTTTTTATTATCAGGAGCACCCAACGGATCGTTTCGGTGAAATATCTGTTCGGAAGGCCTGTAATCGCCTCAGATATTCGGTTAGGGAAATGTCATCTCAAACTTTCTAAATATGGGAAAATTAATGCCTTATGTTTTCGGAGAGACAAAAATGTCGTTTTTGGGTACAAAAATAGGTCAGCTAGGATTTTCGGAAAGGAAGAAGCAGCTCATAATTTCGGGTAATAAGATTCCAATCCCTAAAGTTTTCTGAAGTTTGAAAGTTCAGCTAACGTATCCGAAGAGATACATTTTTCTTAGTGTTTAAAAATAAGCCATTAAACTGCACAAAAAGCACAATTATAACGTAAAAACGACGTTCTGACACCTACAGGAATATTTTGTCGTTGGGTGCCCCTGTATTATCATTACTGGACACAAGTATTCAAACCGACTGAGGAGAACAAAAAAGACAAAATTGTGTTCTTAGCAAACTTAAACCATTCCCTTGGTTAAACCTGAAAATGAAAATGAACGTTTAACCTTTTTTCTTATATATGCTTGTGCTTCTTATTTCACCAGTGCATGTGACCAGAGTAAAATAAATACAATTATAACATTTTTTTAAATCATTTTTTAAAGATCAAAGTAACAGGTTCTAACAGGTCGGAGGAAAACGTATTGCAGAGGCATAGTGCAACATCTCGTTACTTTGCGAATGGGGAAGTAAATATTTAGTTAACAAAAATGTATCGAAAAATAATCGATATTATAAAACTAATTGCGATTTTGAGACGGCAATACTATAGAAAAATTCATTGCCTGACTCGTGAATTCCACGTTAAATTTCACTTGAAAAACCGATATCGCACTCATCGCTTCGCGATTCGTGCGATATCGGTTTTTTCGCGTGAAATTTAACGTGGAATTCACGAGTCAGGCAATGAATTTTTCTTGAATCGCATAGCCTTTTATAAAAGGAAAAGGAATTATTTTCGAGAAAGCCATTCAACGTCAACTGTCAGGACTGTCAGGAGCAAGCGAACGAATAAGAATCAAGCTAAAGATTCTGTCACAAACTTTATATTTTACCCTCGTGGTAGTAGTTTTTCCATTTTAATTGGGAAAACGTTATTTGTAGACCTTTACGGGTTTGTCAGTAATTATAAGAACTCCGGCAAGTAGCAAAAACTACATAAGCTTATTACTGAAGACATAATGATGAACACTTTTACTTCGGCCGCGGCACACTGAAATGAATCAAAAGAAAACCCGGGAAGAAAAGCTTTGGAAAAGACGTCAAACAATGCTGTAAGTAAGATTATGCTTTATACCTTGAAAGAACTTAGGCTTATTAGCGTACAAAATTCTACGTTTTAAATTTCAATGGCTTAGTCCATCCTTGGTTTGAGAGAAGGTTTTTAGACCTCGTTGACTTGTTTTCGTTTCGAATGTGAATTTATTTTGTACTCAGTGCTGCGTAAACACTTGTTGATCTTCGAGCGGCTGTTTTTGTAGCTTCAGTTAGCACAAGAGAACTATATTTACGGTCAAGCTATCGAAAGTATTAGTCAAAGAATGTAAACAACTATTCTTTCAGCCGAAAATTTTGACTATTTCGCTACAAACGGAACTGAAAAAAGTGTCATCAAATGTGCTTTTAGCGAGTTTACCGAAAAAATCACCACGCGGTATTAAATGATTGCTGTTTTCAAGTGGGTTTTGAAGTAAGATAATTTTATTATGGTCAAACTATCGACGGTGTCACTTCAACAAAATAAAAAGCTCCGGGAAAATTTGGCGTATTTTTTTTCTAGCGGACGTTTTGACGACGTTTTTAAAAGTACTGTTTATTTACGTGTTTTGAAATTGTTCGCGCGGTACAAAAAGCTTATTATTTTGTAGTCGCATGTGGTTTAACGACCAGGTTTATCCGCTACATTTGTGGCTATTTCTCTGACACTATGAAGACATTTAAACGTTTTACTCTTTACTTTACTGTAATACTGTTTCTCTCGGCCGTAGTTTTAGCCAGTTTCCTCTCTTCAGGTTCCTTGTACTTACAAGCATCGATCGATGATCGCGCTTCTTCAATTTCTCGAGAGAGTTGAGTTTGAGTTCAAAGCTGGCTAACTCTTATATCTCGCATTGGAAAAAAAAACCTCATGTTTGCTTTTGGCTTTTCTGACATTGATGCTGACAGTGAAACCATACGAAAACCGCATTTTTATATTTTAATTTGCGATGCCGAAAGTAAACAAACACAATCTCGCGTTGGGCCTCGCTTTCAACTCACTTCAATTCATGCAATTCAGCTATGCAATTCAACTTCTCAGGCATGCAATTCCACGTTGAATACCTCGCATCGATAGCCAATCAGAGTGCGAGAATTCTCTGAGCTATGCGATTCCACATTATATTGGCGGCTAGTTGGGAGAAAATATATTCCGTATTGGGCGGAGTCGCGAAGCGACGGAGCCCAATACGGAATATATTTTCTCCCAACGCCGCCAATATAATGTGGTATTGCCGTCTCAAAATCGCAATTAGTTTTGTATCGCGATTCAAACATTTTTGGACAGATTAAAAGGAAAATTCAGATCAGTTGTTGTGGATTGAAATAGAAATTCCCACTATACGCGACGTAATGTACACGAATACTTGAACGCGAAAGCATTTTTGGTCTCGAAGAAAGTCCGACTTTTTTCGCCGGTAAATTGCTTATGGAAATAAAGGCGATTCAGAATTACGTCCCATGAAGTTTTCTAAAGTACCAAGCGACAATGAAACGGGAAAATAATCCAATTTTGAACCGAAAAAGCTTGTTCAAAAACATCTTACGACAACTTAGCGCGCGCACATCGCGAAAGCAAAGCAGTTGAAAACGGTAAACAAACTCTTTCAAGAAAGAAACGATTTTTATTACTCACCTTACGCTAACTTTTAGATTGAGGAAGTTGTACCGGCGAATAAAGCCTTCCATAACTGAGCAAATGGCAAGAGATACAAGATTGCCGACGATTCTTCGAAGCAAAACGTTTGAATTTTGATGCGTACGTGAGGAACCCAATTCAGTGTCGCGATGTCAATTTGAACTTTGTAACCAATCACAGACCAGAAAAGTGAGACGGCAATACCACATTATATTGACGCCTCGCTCGCTAAGCAAACCTATAAGCGGATCGCGATACCAATTGAAAGTGAAAAATAACAACATAACATAGGCTCCTGTAAAAATTCCCTCAAATGTTGTACTTGAAAAAACTAAGTTACATCGGGAGAAATGAAATTTGGACAGGAATTTGAAAAAACAAAGTGAAATTAAAACGCTTTAATACAGGTAAACTCTATAAAAACTCATAACATGTGTAGGAGTGTATCGATGACAGCGTCCTTGTCTCTTTAGTATATGTTTATCATACTATTTTATTTTGCACGTTATCTTTACTAGTTAACCATTAACTTGTAATACGTATTTACAATTCAAATTTTAGAAGCCGCTATTTTTTTTCATTATAGCCTCGGTCCTTTTGCCGCAGTGCCAGCCTTGTAATCAATTGGTTCCAGGGTCCTGCTGTTTTCATTTGGCGCGGACATTCTCGGGTCCCTATTCCGGTCTTAGTGGGATTAATAGTGTTCTGTAAATTAAGAAGAATCCTACTTACAGCGAATACAGCTGGGTATTATTGCTGAAAATTCCCTCAGGCAACGACTCCAACTGGTTGTTGTTTAGGTATCTACCACAAAATAATCACAACATAATAATCACCATTAATTGCATGCAAAACTATGACATAAGTTAGTGACTGTGTTTGCTGGAAAGGTCCCTTCGACATATATTATGACTAGACTATTAAAACATTCCTGAAGAGCATTGCCTCATTTATTCAATTTTTAGGGAATTCGTTGTATTTCTTGCGAGGGGAAGGGGGGGGGGGGGGGGGGGGGGGGGGAGATACAGCCTAGTTTGCATGAGTCTACCAGCTTTTGTTCCCATCATATATTTACAGTTATGTCTGAATGCCCCTTCCCCCCACCCCTCAGTGCTAGCTCCAGGCTAAATCATTGTTTAATTCTCTCTGCCCCCCTACTTTATCTACAAGAAGACAAGGTCTCAAGATTGAATTACAGCATGGGGAGGATTAATTGAGTGTCTGCTGACGGGCAGAGATGGAAATGTGCGCGCTGCAGAAGTGCGAGCTGTAGATTAAGGCGGAAAGGCAGTTACATTCAGAAGAATATTACAGAAGCTGTTCCTCATTGAGCTTAGTGGTAGGAGGCAAGAGATGTTCGCTGTAACTATCACATTTGTGGAGCATGCAGAACACGAAAACTGAACTTTGAGTCAAAACTTTCAATATTTATTTACGTTTGAAATGTAACCAGAACTTATTTTAGTAGTTCTGTTACCAAGTGAACTGAACAGAAGCCAAAATTCGTTTTCGTTTTGTCATATTATTAGTTGATCGACACATCCCTTGTTAATCAAGGGGTGAGTTTGTCCCAAATTTGGAAATCACGCGATTTTGTTTTTTGAGACGAGTAGACCTTGTGGTCGATTCTTGTTCATTGGAGTGTATAATTCATGTGTAGTAGATTCAAGTGTATTTCACCAGATAATAACCAAAGTAGGATCCTTGATTTAGTAATTTGACCAGAGTTCGAGCCCAGTCCGTTCGATCCAGAGTGTAACGCGCTATCTATAAAGCCACCACGCCTCCCGAAGCAAACGATGTCATGTATTTTGGCTTTGTAAACAATCATATTACTTTAGAAATTAACTTATCACATTTAACGACATTGGAAGATATGGAAAGCGAACAATATGAGCATTTGTGCTATTTACATGTAGTAAACTAAATATTTCATTGCAATCTCTATTATTTGACCATAACTCCCTCCAAACCAAACGTTGTCTCCATCCCAATACTAAACTAAACTTAACTTGAATTTATTCCCATTGTTCAAACTACTATATTTCAATACTCGGATATTGCAAAGGCTAGTCAAGGCAGATAGTGTTAGCATCAATATATTAAATTTAGCCAGAGGTCTATAACTAGAGGTTTCCATCAAGCATTGCGCGCGGCCCATCAGATTCGCAGTTAGGCTATTTTTAGACATTTTTCGCGCGAAACCAGCAGCCAATCACGCACCATGTCCGACAAATATGGTCAGTGAACGCGCTAGCTCGACAATTTTTGTTCAAGACGGTTTGTTCGTCGATTGAAAAGATGGCTAAAATCACTAAGAAAAAAGCCTTGGCCCTTCTAAATCAAACAAAAGTTAATTCTACTAAATAATGCACGAAGTTTGGAACGAAATATTTAATGGGAAATGCCTGTAAAATGTACAACTAATGCGACTGAAAGAGCACTAAAGGCAGCCTGAAATTAATTTACGGGAAGACCGCGGACACAGTTAAGCTTAATTCGTCCAAAGAATGAAAACCTGTTTACAACACAAGTTTAAGCTTAGTCTATTCAGTATTGTTACCTTGTATTTCGACGAGGCTTGTCAATTCCAGCTGAATTAAGTTTTAAAATCAGCACAATAAATATCCATGGATCAGTTAAGCTTATAATCTTATAACTTAAGGTGGCGCAGGACCCTTGTCCATGAATAAATTAATAAGCTTAATTTCTGGGGTGGGTGTTGTCTTCTAAACCTTCAAATCTCCGAATTTTGAAAGTCGATTCCGCTGAAACTTAATAGGGATATTGGCGGATGATGGAACTATATCATGCTTGTGGTTTTTCTGGCAGATCGCGCTGTACGGTGATACTTTAAGCTTCTAAAGTTGGAATTGCGGACATGCAATTTTTGTGTCCAAGCTTTCAACTTGAGAAGCGTTCTAAATTAAATGTTTGTATTACCTAGTGGTAGATAATAACCTATTTTGTGATGTGACAGAAGCAGATTTTGCAATTTCAAGACTCGCTGAAAGTTGTTAGCATCTAAGGGAGTAAAAATGTGAAAATTAGACTTTGAAACGTTCGATCTTCTTTTTGAAAGGCTTTTTTGAAATTCCGCTTCTGTCACATCACAATACAATGTACTAAGTTTACCTTCCTCGAGTATCAATTCCGGAAATTCTATATCCGCGACGAAAGCTTGGACACAAAGTTGTAGTTTTTCCCATCTCCGAAGATCACACGAGTCAATAATATATTCAACAACGACGCCTTTAGAGCTGTGAATCTAATTATGATAATTTGCCGTATTCCAGTGCACGTGCCGTAAAAATAAGTACAATAACGTGGTAATTAACCGCGTACTTTTCAAGGTGAGTGAAGATTTCGAGAGTTTTGTAGTGCACAAGAGAAAGGCAAGGCCTGATACATACCATCGCCAGTTATATAAAAAAAACAAGTGGATAAATTATTTTTCGCAATTTTCAGCATGCAATTTCGCGGACTCTTTATTTTTCGTATTCAGTCAACGCTATTCAAAGAAACCAGACAACAGTCATAGATAACTTTATTTTGTATCGGAAACAACAACATATTTCTTGAACAAACAATGGCAAAAACAGCTGTTCAATTATAAACAAACATAAATATAAACAAAATCCAATGGAAAAACAAGCCTTTTGTAGCAAAATAACAATAAAAACTACTTGATAAAGATGCCCTTATTGATCCTATAACGGGCAGAAAACGTCGAAATAATTTATTACGGCCGGTATTGTAAAATATATTGTATTATATATATATATAAATTATACTGTATTGACAATACCGTGAAACACTATTTACATCCACACGAAATATAGTTATGTTATAATGAACATTCATGGATCACTTTGGGTGGCCCGAACCTATTTTTTGCCGTCTTGGTTACACTATCGAGTCGCGCTTTTTGTTTTTGATTTCTTCCTGACTTTCGGTATAGTTTCCCTCTCTGTGTTCTCGCCATAATCGCAAGAACGCGCCACGTGTGCCGAACGCTGTTGATTTACATTGCAATTTCTGTGCACTGAAATGCTTTAATTGAGACAAACTGAACCACCGTAAATACACGTGTACACCTTTTTACGTTTCAACTAGTGGCGATGGATTACGGTTTGATAATTTTGAATTACCTATAAAAAATACCGTTTTTCAGTTGAAACAACGAGCTCTCGAAATAGTATTTTTCGAGAGTGAAATGCACAACAAGCTCGTACCTGAATATTTCAATCGCACGTGTGATTACTAATACGCCGAAAACAGCATTTATTGAATACATTATTAAGAACGTAAATAAATATCCTCATAAATATTTCGCGTATTGTCGGCATCAGTCGTTATGGTTCGTGCATACTTTAAATAAATACATACATAATGAGAGCAAGGGTCCTGCGTCACCTTAAGCTTACGGCAGTTCGTCAAGCGTTCGTGTCGTGACAGTCAATCATTCAAAGATTACTTCACAGTGAAATTCTCTTTCTTTCCATCCATGTAGATATTGAGGGTTTCCTTTGTTCTTTTACTTCAATGAACTTGATTTCAAACTCAGTTCGTTAATTCTATACTCGCGCAAGTTTTGCCCGCCGTATAAACAAGTGAAACCTTCGCTGTTCGGCTGCGTATAGCTGTCCGTTCAACTTGTAAAATGAATATAATGTTCAGCTCCACAATTATTTCGAATCTTCCCATGTTAAGCTAAACCATCTGCACAATTTTCCAGAATATACGAAACTTTGGAGAGATTGAGCGAAGATTAATCCGCGGAGAAAACTTTGTCTTGCTTTCTTTTGATTCAACTTGCCAACTGGACACCGCACCAAGTTTTGCCGCCGAATTCATACAAATCATGCTTCATTTAGATTGAACTGAAAAATCACTCAGTCGATTTATAGTTTTACAAAAAGTATACCGAAGTTTTACCTAAATTTAGTGAAGTATTTAAACAATTATTACATTCTGCTGTGACGCTTTTCGCTTTTCCTTGGCCGGCAAAGTTTCTGCCTTTGCGTAGCGCTCGCATATTAAAAATGGTTCAACGTGATTGGCTGCTGGTTTCGCGCGAAAAATGTCTAAAAATAGCCTAACTGCGAATCTGATGGGCCAAGGCCCAATACCAGAAATGGAAACCTCTAGTTATAGACCTCTGATTTAGCTCAATATTAGATATAAAAGAAAAATGACACACTTTTTAAAGTGCAACTAACCCCAAAAATGTTTATTCGTTGAAATAAATTATTGTTATTTGAAACGTTACTGCAAATATTTTTTTTTTGATTTGGTTCAATCCTCGATTATCTGTTCCCCGGCAAAGTCACCTAAAAAGCCGCCATTTTTGTTAACGACCGCGTTTTTTAGGGGAATGGGTCCAGCAGCTAGTGACGTAAACCCGGGAACCTTGGATTCTTTGCGTCCACTAATTTCCTTTAGGAAGATGCGATACACATTCGAAAAGTGTGTAGAAACGCCTTCCAGGTGCGTTATTGGCCTTTGCAGCAACACCCCAGATTTAGAGAAAGGTATACTATACCATTTTGTAGCGATCGTCGAGAAAATACGAAAAATATGGTGGATTTTGTCAACTCAAACGAGCGAAGTAAAGTGGGACTGTCAGAGCCATTGATCAAGAACTCTGCAATTTGTCCGCACACTTCTTGGAAACATATCTCTACCATCGCTATTCAAATATAGCAAGAAATAAATGTCAGCCCATGAATTTCAGTAGCGCGAGCGTGGAATCCCAGCGTTCGTCCGTAGTATCGCGATACGCTTATAGGTTTGCTTAGCGAGCGAGGCGTCAATATAATGTGGTATTGCCGTCTCACTTTTCTGGTCTGTGATTGGTTACAAAGTTCAAATTGACATCGCAGCACTGAGTTGGGTTCCTCACGTACGTACGCATCAAAATTCAAAAGTTTCGCTTCGATGAATCGTCGGCAATCTTGTATCTCTGGTCATTCGCTCAGTTATGGAAGGCTTTATTCGCCGGTACAACTTCCTCAATCTAAAAGTTAGCGTAAGGTGAGTAATAAAAATCATTTCTTTCTTGAAAGAGTTTGTTTACCGTTTCCAACTGCTTTCGCGATGTGCGCGCGCTAAGTCGTACAATCACGTAAGATGTTTTTGAACAAGTTTTTTCGGTTCAAAATTGGATTATTTTCCCGTTTCATTGTCATTTGGTACTTTATAAATCTTCAAGGGACGTAATTCTGAATCGCCTTTGTTTCCATAAGCAATTTACCGGCGAAAAAAGACGGACTTTCTTCGAGACCAAAAATGCTTTCGCGTTCAAGTATTCGTGTACAACACGTTGCGTATAGTGGGAATTTATATTTCAATCAACAACAACTGATCTGAATTTTCCTTTAATCTGTCCAAAAATGTTTGAATCACGATACAAAACTAATTGCGATTTTGAGACGGCAATACCACATTATATTGGCGGCGTTGGGAGAAAATATATTCCGTATTGGGCTCCGTCGCTTCGCGACTCCGCCCAATACGGAATATATTTTCTCCCAACTAGCCGCCAATATAATGTGGTATTGCCGTCTCAAAATCGCAATTAGTTTATAGTATCGCGCATCTGTAATGGCGAAGGAATATTGATGAAAGTCAAAGACGGATTTCGTTCGAAGGATAAAATAGGAAAAATGACAAAATATTTGAATTCCAAAAAGTTTTTTTTTTCTGAGGCCGGGAAATAAGCAGTACGATAAACCGTATACTCTTCGTAGTATCAATGCGGACCGCTGAGGGAACATATCCACTTCTCTTATCGAGGAAGAAAAGGTCATTTATTTGACGGTTTTTACTTCAAAATTAACTTAGTTCACTATGGCGGTTATTTGGAGAAGCAACGACAAATTTCTACGACATCAATTTCCAGACCCGACCAAGCCGCGCAGAGCAAGCCGATTTTCAATCGATCGACTATCTCTTGGGAAGCAGGTCACGTCGCCCCATCGAACAGTCGCCCCAAGTTACGTCGCCCCGAAGTATAGTTACGTCGCCCCCAAGTGTAGTTACGTCGCCCCCAAGTGTAGTTACGTCGCCCCCAAGTGTAGTTACGTCGCCCCATAAAGAAAATAAGATTTATTCTATCATATTAAATGGTAACAATCCAGGAGTATGAGTAGTTCGTATCAATCGTGGATGGAAGAATCAAGTGAAATAGAAACTGATTGGTCAGTTTTGATTCTAAGCCGATTGCGCTTTGATCTTAACAATAAAACTACTTGCGTCATTATACACTTCGTTTATTACTATACTTATAAACTTATTGCGTCGATCATAACAATAAATAAAAACTTGCGCCGCACCACGCTCAAAACATCAAACTTCGATTATTACTATACTTGTAAACTTGCGCATTGATCATAACAATAAAAATATTTCGATTGTTACTTTCATTGCTTTTAGTGCGCTCTACAACAGCCGACTCGATCTCATCTTCTACCTCCATGTCGTATTGAAATAAGAAGCAAGGAAATAGGAGACTTCTGCACGCAGCCTAGATGAGCCCAGAGACGAAGACTATGCCTTCTTTTTGACAGTACCATGGGGTATTTGAACAGCCCGATTGTCCCCGGGAGTTGGCCTGGGTGGAGAGAGGCACTGTGAAAGTAAAGTGTCTTGCCCAAGAACACAACACAGTCACCCCGCCCGGGGCACGAACCAGGACCGCTCGGTCCCGAGCCGAGCGCGCTAATTACCATTAGGCCACCGCGTCTCCCACAAATTTCCCCTTCGTAGCCATTATTTCGATCGTGACGCAAATAACTGGTCCACGTGTTGACCCAATTAATGTCTGCGGAGGATAATACCAAACTCAGGAAAAAGCCTCTACTTCTTCAAGAGCTGATGCTCGGGCAAAGCAATAGCCTCTGAACAGACTCCTCAGTCTGGTATAGAGGGGAAAAGGTTATCGGCAAGCGGAGCGAGTCGAGCATTGACTCCCCAGGACGTTAGCGAGGTAGCATATTGAGGCGCCGCGCTTCTCCTCCAACTGACACCATTACCTGGTCTGTTCACAGGCTACGAATGCGACAAAAGGTTAAAAAAGGAGGCCGTAGTGATATATACTCACGGTAAACACTGATAATTTACCTGTTGAGTGTTTATGAAAGCCATGGCCTAAACCGGATTTAAACCGTATATGATACACCACTAAACTACGTTATCCCTAGTCCTACACTTACACTTCATGTCTGGTCCACGTGTATTTTTAGAGTACTAAGAAGGATACTTTGATTCGGCATTCTGTTTGAAGAGTCTCCTTCGATCTAGGTATTTTTAGGATAAAAGGAATAATGATGACTCGTGTGCCTTACATGTCAGGCACGTGTGTCGCACATGCCTGGTTCACAGCTGGCTTGCATATTTGTTCAGCACTCCAAAGTCTTGGTGGATACGATTGAGAATTAGAGTTCACAAAACTAAAACGCAGTACTTGAATCAACACTATAGACTATGTAGTGTTCTTAATGCTGAATGCCTGGGGAAAAAAGAATGTCTTCCTAGCTACGTGACGGAGTGACGGAGTTAGCCGTTTGTAATTTGTTCGTCGTTTATAATCCGTATTAATCTTCCCCAATTATAGCCTACCTCGTTCCTGTTTGGTTTATTACTTAATTACCTCTTTGGTGTTTTCCTACTTTAGTAGACTGTTATTTTATGGTTACACATTGTAGCTCCTTTAGCATCCCAAGATAAAAGAGAGAGGAGCTCGGGCCGACTGTCTTCCTTGGCGAAGACAAAGTCAGTAAACGGCCAAGTTATCGATGGAATGGCTGAGAAGCTTTCAGGGTTTTTTTTTTATCATTACTGGACACAAATATTCAAAACGACTGAAGAGAAGAAAAATAGAGAAAATTGTGTCCTTAGCAAACTTAAACTTATGTTTAACTTTTTGTCTTATATATGTTTGTGCTTTTTATTTCACCAGTGCATGTGACCAGAGTAATATAAATACAATTATAATATTAAAAAAAATTTTTTTTGAAAGATCAAAATAACAGGGACTAACAGGTCTGATGAAAACGTATTGCAGATTCATTGGAACTTCTCGTTACTTTGCGAATAGGAAAGTATACATCCTAGTTTGCATGAGTCTGCCAGCTTCTGTTCCCATCATATATTTACAATAATGTCTGAATGTCCCTTCCCCCACCCGTTAGTGCTAGCTCCAGGCTAAATCATTGTTTAATTATCTCTGCCCCCTACTTTTTAACTCGGAAAATGGCTCAAAGCCATTTCCGAGTTGTAGCTGTGGGAGGCTAATTTCACTCCTTCGCTCCTTCGCTTCCTGTTAAACATTTTGTAAATCCGCTGACTAGTGCACAACGCTTGCGCATATATTGCGCATAATATACAGTGGGACATACAGTGGAACTCTCCACGCGAAACGAAAATTATTTTGAGAAATCAGGAAGTTCGAAATATCGGGGGTAAAATTACAGTGAAACAAATCGAAAGGAAACGACTTTTGGCTCGAGTTATCGGGGTTTTCGAGAAATCGAAGGTTAGAAAAATCTAAGTTCCAGCAGTAATCGAGGTCGAGAAGCCGTCTTACATTTCATTATTTATTTCATCCTTCAATAAACAAACACCTTGTTTGAGTTCGAAATCGAAATACTCAACCACCAAAAAAATATAAATACATGCGTTAAAAAAGTAAAGGGAAAAAAAAGAAAAAAAAGGAACCTTCTAGGGTTCAACCTTCTACAGTTCGGGCCATACCCAGTTCTGGAGACCTGATGACGTCATCAGTAATGGCGTCTTGGGTCCTTATGGAAAAACTCCATTCATCCCGCTTTCTAAACACCTAGCGTTTTTGTCCCTTGTGCTTATCCCATAAGACTGTGCGGGAGTATAAAGGGACATCTCAGCAACACGGTGAACTAAAGAAAGATGGCGTCCTTCGCGTTGGGGAGAAGATATTTGCGTTGAAAATCGATCAAACGTGTTAGTTTCGAAGGCCGCGTTACAGTGTTTGTCGTTGGTTAAGTGAAAATTTAAGGTATGTAACAATTTTTTGGGTTCTTAAAAAAAATATTGCGAGAAACTAGAGTAAATGTACTTCATTTTGGTCAAAACAGAAGTCATATGCACGATACTTTTGTTCATATGCACGGCCGTTGAAAATCTGTGGTCTGTGTAATTTGGGCGCCATGTAATATGATCAAAGCGTAAGATTACGAGTTTCGACACCATCGACGTGGTCATGAAAAGTCGATCTAAATGAAGGAATATAAAGTTAGGGAAGTCGTAGGGAATCGGCTATTGGCCGTGTACAACATTTCTTAAACAAAGCATTCACCAAGGCAAAGTGAAATATGTTCATGGGTTTAGTGTACTTTAATTAAAAATACAATTAAAAATAAATAAATAATGGCAATTTCAGTGAAAATCCACTCTTCCACTCTTTCCAGATCGAATTGGAAGGGCAGGTATATTTTGCAGGTTGCAGGTTGCAGGTTGAGACTACTTTTAGAAACATTACACACGCGGTTAGGAAGAGAATGGCGTCACGGTTAGCCCCGGTTAGCTTAAATTAGCCCAACTGAAGGTTAGCCTAATTCTAACTGAAGGTTAGCCTAGTTGGTTAGCCTAATTGTTGGGGTTTGGGTTAGCAGTTGACCTGCAACCTGCAACCTGCAAAATATCCCTGCCGGAATTGGAACTTTTGAATGTTGGTTTTTGTGGAGGGAGGAAAATTGTAGTATCCGGCAAAAAACCCTTGGCCAAGATATGGTGTCGGGTCCGAGATTCGAACCCGGGTCGCATTGGTGGGAGGCGAGTGCTCTCACCACTGCTGTGCCATCCCTGCTCCCCATAATTCCTTTAACACGGTCATGCTGATTGCATTCATTTGGCTTGTCAGACCCACAAGAAACAAATTAAGTCTACAATGTATACTCTATTAATTTCTATCACTAGGAAAGGCGTATGATTTATGTTCCAGTGAAAATGTTCCATGCATTTATTTGTTCCTGGTCTTTAACAACACACTATCATGTTTTTAAATTTTTATTTTCAAATTACAGTCAAGGCTCTCATAAGCGACCACCTCAGGAATTCGAAAATGTGGTCGTAACTTGAGGTGTAGCACAACAAGTGGTCGCTTACGAGAGCTTAAAACAAAGAAAAAGACAGTTGGTACAGTTGGTACATAAGTTCCTAAAAGTGGTTGTAACTACATGTAGAGCTTGGTCGCTTATGCAAGTGGTTGCAACGAGACCTTTGACTGTATTTATCATAAATTATGCCACATTTTGATTGGGAGGCATTGTGAGCTTTGCGTTGCTTCATGGTTAACCCAATGCTGACAGATTATTATTATTTTTTTAATTTATCAAGTTTATAAATTTGGTGGTATTCACTTATGGTTTCAAATTTTGCCCTGTGACTTTATAACATATGTATCACTGGTGATGCCAAAGCCAGTTTAATGCCAAATACCTCACCAAAGTGGCAAAAATAGGCGAGCAGGTGGTGGTGCAGTCTCGCCATTTTTTGTTCCAGGGAACTTTATGTATAATTTTCTCTCCAAAATCAAAATAGTACTCACAGCAATCACATGTACATGTAGTGCAAAAACATAATTAAAAAATTGAATTACAGCTTTCCCACACTCCAAGCAATTCTGTATGCTAGCTAAAGTTATGCATCTCCAAAGGAATTAATAAACAGACTGCTGTTATCTCTGTGCAGTTCACATACATGTATCAGCCACCCAATTAGCCTGTCGGAGCCTGATCTCAGGCTACCACCCAATGAAATGGAGATGCAAAACAAATTCAGCAAAAATAATAATGGCACCTTTCTCTCTCCTTACTAATACTGATATGAACAAAATTACCTTTAGCATGTTTCAGCCACTTGTAAAATTAATATACTACAACATCTACAACATATTTGAAATCAATACTGATTAAAACTGTAATATTATTTGTTCCAGGTCCTTCAATCGACAAAGAAACTGCGACAGGAGTAAATAAACAAGCTTTCCCTGAGATGCACATATTTAATGTTAAAATTCTTAATCCTATTTGTACTGGTTGGGATACAAGGTCAAGTTGTGTTAAAAATAAATTGAATTTTATTTTAATGGCTATGTTCTGTTACTTTTATTTGTGACACCTTGATGTATTGGAGTAGCTTGGTGGCCACTTGAGTTAATGCTGGCTGTCTTAAGGTCTCTTAAGCCCCAGCTAAACAATCAATCATTGCTTCTCAAAAAAAAAAATTGAATGAAAATGTTCTAACTTGAAAATTTAGCTGGTCCGTCCAAGGGCCTTTGTTTATACCAGCAAAAAAATGGTTTACTAGCCAACACAATGATTTACACAAACTTGCCTTTTCTGCTAGTTGGTTAAGGCTTTCATATTTTACTAGCGCGACTCGGCTCGCTTCGCTCGCAAATTTTCTTCAGGAGCCTGATCTCAAGCTGATATTTTACCTGAAAAAGGATTATCTGCAGGGCATCGAAATTGGCCAGACAATAATACATGTACATGTATACTGTACAACAGGGAGAGATGTTTAATTTGATTTGCCATGAAAATTAAACATAGCTAAATTATTACAGATTTGATGATAATGCTTGCACACACATTTGCTATTCGAAAAATTACACCAATAACCTATGAGATTGGTTTCCAACTGAATAGCTACCCGTAAATATATCTAATGCATGGAAGTACTTTGAAAAGACTGAGGGCACTTGGCATTCAAATCTGGCAGTAAATTACAGATGAGTGGGACTCTCGAAGTCTGTCATGCCCTCTGAGCCTTCAGGTTTATTTACTTCGCTTTTCAAGGAGAACCTACTATAACTGCAAAGCCCAAATCAAGCCAAAAGTACAGTAAGAACAAGCAGGCCGGTGGCAGGGCATTCGTTTCACTCCTGTTTCACTCGGCCGCAAGAGCACCGCGCGAGAGTTTGATCTTCAACAAATTCGCGCGATTCAACCTGCGTGCGTAAAAGCTGATTAAATGTTCGTTGAATTTCTGTAATAACACCAGAAATAAATGGTATCTTCGACTGTTTGAGTGAATTTTAGATCACTCAACGATCGCCGCATTACAACATGGCCGCGACGAGAAAATATATCCAAGACTTTACTAGTGCCCAGTTTCTCGCGGTCAAATTTGCTTTGTTTTGGTTTTGTCTCAGCCAATCACATCACAGGAAAACAGGTCTCCAGAACTGGGTATGGCCCGAACTGTTCTAGACTTCAAAGCGGTGCTTATATCCACTGCGCCACGTTGACACAACGGAAAATCTTTAGGAAAAAGTAATTTATCAACTGGGTTTCTATTGAGCCGCTGAGTTATTTGACTATCACAGCAGGCTCAAGTGAGTTCTGAGTACTGACTTTCACCGAAGTGTTGAAGTGCTGGATTGAGCGTGCCGGTTGCTGTTTTTTAACCCTGCAAATAGCTCGTCGCCGAGGTTGTTGACGTGGACGTGACACGATTTACCCATCACGTGATTTGTTTTAGTAGTCTTTTAGTGGCAATGTTTCTCATTTGTAGATCTGTTTAGATGTTCGAACGATTTTGATCAATTGAAAACGTAATTTGAGTTCTGCGTGTTTCACATACAGAGATAAGAATGATATCACGTGATTAAGGCAACTCGTGTTTCAAATATCAACTTTAACATAATTTTCCGAGTTCAGTGGCTCATGGCCACTTTGATTCTACAAGAAGACAATGTCTCAAGATTGAATTACAGCATGGGGAGGATTGAGTGTCTGCTGACGGACAGAGATGGAAATGTGCGCGCTGCAAAAGTGCGAGCTGTAGAATAAGAGATTAAGGCGGAAAGGCAGTTACATTCAGAAGACCATTACAGAAGCTGTTCCCCATGGAGCTTAGAGGTAGGAGGCAAGAGATGTCCGCTGTAACTATCACATTAGTGGAGCATGCAGAACACGAGAACTGAACTTTGAGTCAGAAACTTTCAATATTTATTTTCGTTCGAACTGCAAGCAGAAGTTTAGTTGTTATGTTACCAAATGAACTGAACTGAAGCCAGAACTCGTTTCCGTTTCCGTTTTATTTTATTTTTTGTTATATTTTAGTTGATCGACACATCCCTTGTCAATCAAGGGGTGAGTGTGTCCCAAATTTATAAGTCACGTGATTTTATTTTTTGAGTCGAGTAGACCTCGTGGGCAGAATTCGAGTATAGATTCAAGTGTATTTTACCAGATAAGAACCATAATATATTCATTTATTTAGTAAACAACACAAAAAAATGAGCCTGGCCAGGGCTCGAGCCCAGCCTGCTCGATTCAGAGTGCAACGCGCTAACCATCATGCCACCACGCCTTCCGAAGCAAACAACGTCATGTATTTCGGCTTTGTAAACAATCATATTACTTTATAAACTAGTAGTAATCACAAATTAAGAGAGTGCGTTCGACAGGTTAATCTCAAACAGAGGATGGTTCTCAAGTGGTCACGAACGAACTTAGAACGTTTGCTTTCTGCTGATCAATACGAAACCTGTTGGCCTTGGCAATATGATTGGCTTGATATATTCTTTTTATTGAGAATTGTGCCAAGGAAGTATAATTTTGAAAGGTGGAATTATATTCCTGAATAAATATATACATTTATGTTGAGTTAACCATTTGTCAATTGCAAGTGCCCCCCCCCCCCCCCCCCCTCCACCCCTTCCCCCCTTTCAGTCTGTTTGCTTTGCTTCATGTGGTTGAAAGATAATTGAAAGTGAAGGCAGGGAGATAGCCATCCCAATAAATAACACTAATGAATACATCAAATTATGGAAGCACAAATTGCAACAGTGACATTTATTGAAATTTCTTGAAAATAATTCAAAACGGTATTTAGCCTGAGATCCGGCTCCGAGAGAAATCGCCGAGAGTGAACTGGGGCGGGAACGAGTACCATCATCACGCTAATAGCTGATCAATTTGTAGAAAAATCTGTAAGAGCATTTTAGAAATATTCCGCTAAATGTAAATTATTAGTCAGACTAGTAAATTATGCGCTTCGATCGTGTTCTGTGGTGCCTAAATGCAGTTCTTCAAAATTAAATATTTTGACATTGTAACCATCCGAAGTGCTCCATTTACCTTAGAAAGTTTTTAATATTATCAACAATTCTTCAACAGAGTGGAGTTACATATAGCTTTAATCTGTTGAAATATTTTCAAGTAAATTCTGGGAAATATACACAAAATGGTCCGCAAAAAGTTCAATGTTGTTTTATTCAAAAACCGCCTTACAGATTTTCATCAAATTTCGTCTACCGGTGGTCAAACTACCCTACTTCAAAATATTATAAAATGGATGCAATGTTTCCGACAAGATTTCGAGAAAGTCAGCCTTATTTAAAACCAATAGGATGCCGAAGTCGTTGCTACGGTAACCTTTGTTGCTTGGAAATCAGTGGAAAATAAAACTAGCATCACATGTCATCATTATGGTGTATGGCAAATATCGAAGTTTGCCTTCTGATCGAATTTTTGTTTTCAAAACTCTCACCCCATCGCTAAAGAAACTACATTGAGCGACCTTAAAATTGGCATTTTTCTATGTCAATTATGAAAATAAAAATCGTATTGACCAAACTTTTGTGGTGTGGATTTAGAAATATAAGTTATATATAATTAATTTAATATCAGGATGTCGAACAAGTGCAAGTATGGACAACCGGTGAGACCTTCGCAGTCCTTATGTTACAATATGTTGGTACATAAAATCAATGTTTTACGTCTACCTACAGTGCCGGGCAACATGGCAGACGTTTATACTCAAACGATGTAATTCGTTTTTGAGGGTTTTGTTTTGGCCATAAAAGGTAAGGTAAAGCCGCACTCGGGCCAAACAGGCCCACACTGCCACAGCTTATCCCGGTTTCCTTAGCATAAACCGACTATGGGTATTGCTACTCCCCCTGGATGGGATGCTAGTCCATCGCAGGTTATCCCCTAGCATTTTGTCGCCGGTACCCATTTATACTCCTGGTTAGAGAGAGGCACTGTGAGAGAAAAGTGTCTTGCCCAAGAACACAACACAATGACCCAGGCTAGGGATCTAACCCGGACCGCTCGGTCCAGAGTCCAACGCGCTAACCATTAGGCCACCGCGTCTCCCATTTGGCCATAAAGCAAAACTGAAAATCGTTTGCAATTTTAATATGTACCTCTTTTCGGACGCTTCTTTGAAAACTATTAGGTTCAAGGGTCCATTTGTTTGCTTGCGTAGACTGGAGTTAAAACACTTAGCAGAACGTTTAAATACCGGGGCCCAGTTGCATAAAGCAACTTAAGATTAAGTAGGTATTTCTACAACTGTTCCGGATGATTTTTTCGCAGCGTCCTAATGTGTTCCTACACTCTCCACATCCGGCCGATTTATCCATAATAGCGTCCAAGAAAATCCTTCGGGACAAAGGGAAAGAAATTCCTATTACTTTACTTTACTTTATTACTTTACGGATTACCCTGAATTGCTGCCGTATTGCTCCCCTTCCTCCTCTGGTCAGTACACAAGGCTAACCACCAACCAATGGTCACGAAAACAGAAAATATTTCTAATTATCTGGACGTCCCCTCGGGGGCGGAAAGAGAAGAAACAAACCCCACAACCTCTAACAAACGGGGAGCGAGGCAAGGTATGAAGAACAGCACGCACGGATGAAGTTGATCTCGCCGACTGATCTCGTTTGAAACATGGTACATGGAATGTTCGTACTTTGTACGAGCAGGGAAGAAACAGTCAAATAGATACTGATCAAAGAGTTGGAGAACCTCGGGAGGACGTGGGATGAAACAAAACAGCTGGTAAATAACAGAGTCCGATGGAAAGCTATGCTCGCATTTTAAAACACGATTAACTAAAAACGGAGATGATATGACGGTGTGTCAACATATTTTGAAACTGGAATAACTGAATACAGGTGCCCAATATTGCCCAATATAATACGTCATCGCTTTTGTGTGAATAACGTGTCTTTTATTTTTTTTGTTTTCATGCAGACACTAATGGATGTTTTTTTTTTTGTGGTGCCCTGGTGAAGACAAAGTCAGTAAACGGCTAAGCGATCGATGAAATGGCTGAGAAGGTTTCGTTTTTTTTATTTTAGTATTTTTAGTCATTACTGGACATTATAAACTAAATTCGATTTTGAGACGACATTACGGCTTTATAATGACGGCGTTGGGAGAAAATATATTCCGTATTGGGCTCCGTCGCTTCGCGACTCCGCCCAATACGGAATATATTTTCTCCCAACGCCGTCATTATAAAGCCGTAATGTCGTCTCAAAATCGAATTTAGTTTTGTATCGCGATTCAAACAATTTTGGACAAATTAAAAGGAAAATTAAGATCAGTTGTTGTTGATTGAAATAGAAATTCCCACTATACGCGACGTAATGTGCACGAATACTTGAACGCGAAAGCATTTTTTCGTTTCGAAGAAAGTCGGACTTTTTTCGCCGGTAAATTGCTTATGGAAACAAAAGCAATTCAGAATTATGTCCCACAAAGTTTTCTAAAGTACCAAACAGCAATGAAATGGCAAAATAATCCAATTTTGCACCGAAAAAGTTGATTTTACAACTTAGCGCGTGCACATCTCGAAAGCAAGTGAAAACGGTAAACAAACTCTTACAAGAAATAAATGACTTTTAATACTCACCATACGCTAACTTTTAGATTGAGCAAATTGTACCGGCGAATAAAGCACTCCACATATTAGCAAATGACAAGATATAAACGATTGCCGACGAGTTTATCGAAGAAAACTTTTGAATTTTGATGTGTACGCGAGGAACCCATTTCAGTGTTCCGGTGTCAATTTGTATCTTCAGAACCAATCACCGGCCCGCATTTGAGACGACATTACCGCAAAATAATGTCGTCTCACTCGTAAGCAGAACTATAGGTGGATCGCGATACAAGTATTAAAACCGACAATATTTTAAGACTGTGGAAAATGATCCAAAATTGTGTTCTTAGCAAACTTAAACCACGCCCTTTGTGAAACCCGGTTAACACCTGTGACATAAGCATCAGAATAACCACATAGAAACCTAATAGTGTACCACATTTACTGGCACAAGAAAAAGGAACGTTTAACCTTTTTTGGTTTTTTATGCGCATGCGCATTAAAAAACAATGAGAGAACCGTAAAAAATGTTAACACTTCGGGCGTTAGTCCAATCTCGTACCCAGAGTCCACGTTACCCTTATCCAGCGGCTGTAACGGGCAACAAGGAACTCTGGGAGCGACGGTTAAATCAATTTTTTTCATTGGCTGACCGTTGAGCATGAGCAGTAGTACCGGAAGTTCTTAAAACAATGCAATCTCGTACCCAGAGTCCAGGCGGTGTCGGACACAGTTCACGTGACTACATTCGTCCAATCACGCGTCAGCTTGGCGATACTCATGGCGGACTTGTTTTTGTGTCTTGAGTGAGGATAGCTCATCCTTTTTCGGTGGATTTCTTTCTGTTATCGAGCGTTTCAGTTCATCATTTTCGGGGATCTGTTAGAGGATTACCTCAGCAAGCTATGGTTCAAGCTATAAGTTCAGGTAAGCATTTTTCGTATCAAAATTTGTCAATGAAAACCGAGCTGTCTTGGAAACCTTTGTTTATCATTCGTGTGTGACATGGGTACACATATGGCGTTTTCTTTGCTACTAGTGTGACATGGTCATTTTTAGTCTATTTTCACAATGTCACGCAATCAATATTTTACAAGTCGAAATTATCCAAATTACCTGTTCAGTAATCACATAGTTATTTTCCATAATTTCTTAGTTTCCTTACACACCCTTTCAGTGTATGTAGCTATTTGCTAAGTCATTATTGTACCACACAGTTCCCCTATGCAAATCCTGTGTGTGTGGGTTAATACACCCTACAGTTTCCTTTACTCAAATCCTGTGTTGGATTGATATCCACCTTTTAGAGCCTTATTTGGTTTACAAATATGTCTATAATTTCCTAGAATTTACTATAAATTAGCCAGTTTTAAGCATAGTTCTTCAGTTGGTCATTGTGGCTATAGTAAACGCTGGAACTATACAGTAGTCAAGTCTGAAGCATATGATTTCAAGTCATCTTCAATAACACATATCTGTTACTTCGTTCCCAGTTTTTTATATCGTTAATAAAGACGTTTAAAACACGTGATTCTTGGCTCGAACATATTTTCGTAACTTGGCCGACGGATTCGCCATCTTACACTAGTGATCAATATCTTAGATTATTTTACACAGAAATGTAGTTGGATAGTTACGTTTTATGAAAAGGTCGGCGGGCCCGGCGGCCCCCGCCGTTTTAACGGTGAAAATTGGACTTGAAGTTGTAGCTTTTTTCGTGTTTCGTGACATGTCCTTTTGATTTCGCGGGAGTGATCAGCACGAGTTCACACTACTGTTTTCGAGTTATATTCGTTTCTTTTCACATGTTTGATCATGTTTTTTTTCTCCATTTGTTTAATAGGTTTTAGCAGCCTAAAGACCCTTCATGACAACAGAGGATCATTGCCAAGATGCAAAATATGTTGCTATTTCTTTATATATATATTACTTGTTTTGTTATTCAAAACACTGCTCCACTTGGGACGTTCCATTTTTAATCTGAACCCCTCCCCCTATGGATGAGGTTCCTTAGAATAAGACTAGTAGGAATCTTTTTTCAAAGAAAACTGACAAGAAATTAGGGGGGTAGGAAAGATTTTTCAAAGGATTCCGACAAAATGTTGGGGTTGTAGGAATCTGACTCATCCATAGGGGAGGGGGGGGGGGGGGGTGGGTTTAAAAATGGAACGTTGTTGGGACCTCTTCCTCCAACTCAGTGTCCAACTTTAGCCAACTTTGATTGTGATTATGTTTATATGTGTTCATAAACTGTTGCTGATAATCTGTGGATAATATCTCTGGATGCTGAGTTGTGAGAGACTAGCATTTTATTACATCCATTATAGATTGTGGAAATGAAAAACAATAACAAATAGCCTGAGTTCAGATTGAATATATTGAATATACTGTACAGCAAGGTTTATTTAGTAGCTTGCACTGAGGTTTCAAGTATTTCAAATAAGCATATGTACTTTTCTACAAAATTTGGGCTGCTCGACAGAAGAAGCTTGTTTCTCGGGCTCTCAAGATCTCTCAGCCACCTGTAATTTCATATCCTATTTTCTTAACCAAAATTTAATTCAGGCACACTTGCATAGTGCTTTCTGTGTTCCAAGAGTGAAATTGGGTTAGTGGTCACCTGGCCATTCACAGGGGTGAACACTTTTATTTTGCCGTCCAATCAGACAAGAAATAAAACCACAGGGATTATACCATTATTAGGGTTTGCAGTTTATATATCTTGGATCTCATTGGTTTTCCTGCATGGCAGTCAAATTACAGTGGAACCCCGCTTTACAGACACTCGTTAATAGTAACGGACACCGGTTATTGCGGACAGTTTTGTTTGTCCCGATGACACATATTTTCTCTTATATCAGCCCGCTTATACGGACACCCAGATAATATGGACACTTTTTCATGCCCCTTTGGTGTCCGTATTAATAACCGGATTCCACTGTATTTCCAGAATTTTTTGTTACAGTCACACTTTCTGATTCGCACTGTTACTGCAAGGGTTTAGTGCAAGTATGACACAAGTTTCTGTAATGTGTGATAGCCTGTGAGCTTCACCAGTAGTTCATCCTCACTTATGTGCAAACCTGGCAACATGAGCCTGAGCCTTCTTGCAGGCCATTTTTATTTGTGAAATAAAATGGAAAAATGGTCCCTATAAAGTAAATGACTGAACCCTTGAGCACGAGGACTGCAACAATAATAGAATGTTGCTTTTATAGCCTTATGCTGAATAATAATAATAATAATAATATCTTTATTAATGTGTCAATGTGTTTAGCTCATAGAGCTAATTGGGGACACCTACTACAAAGTAATTATGATTCTAATAAAAAAACCTATGTACATTATAACAGTAATAATTGAGCTAAATAAACTTAATACATTAAAATTTTAAATATTAAGATTACATAATGAGAAATGCTTATTAAAATATGTCACACCTTCATTTTATCCCTCTATGGATGCTACATCTAAAGGTTGGCACCACAGGGGGGACTAGTCACAGGGCCTTGAGTCCCTACAGTGTACGACTAGTCCCGGACACCAAGTGCCTTCCTGTGAACAACCCTATGACTTGTCCCACGAATTATGAGGGGTATATTGTAATGGTAAATAAAATAATTCAAACTGGTTGAATTGAAGGGACTATCCCCTCAAATTGTGCTTGTTCCCTTGTGTGTACTGTTCATGCGACTGGTCCCTGTGACTAGTCACTGGACTGTCCCCCTCATGTACGACTAGTCCCTTTGTGTGTGTGGCAAGTGTGACTAGTCCCCTCGTGTCTGCCAACCTTGAGGATATTGAGAAAGAAGGCAGAAGCACATTTTAATTTAGGTTATCTTTGTTCATTCTTGATATGCCAATTTGAAATAATATTATTGTACCGGCACAAAACTTGCATACACAAAATGACACAAAAATGACACACAAAAAAACAGCACAAAACTTGTGTACAGGGACAGTTAATCTGCATGGCGGATTGCTGGTACAATGGTGCAATTAAACTTACTAGATACAACATAAACCTATGGCACCCAAGGTATATAAATTTTGTTAAAGACCAAGGAAATTCAAATGTGTGCAGTTGTGAACAATGCATACATGTAGCTTTCGATATTTCATGAAAGACAGAAACTGTCCAATATATTGCAGTGCCATAATTCCATAGGTCAGAAACTACCTTGTTAGTAATAAGTTTGTTAAGCAAAAAATGGCAAGCAAATACAAGGCCCTTTGCAGCTTTTTACTATTTATAGTTTTGATATGCAAAAATGATAATTCAAACAACCATTCCAACTCACTCTCAAACTTGGCCATCTTATTCAATCTCTTTCCATTTCTGGTATTTTATATAAAATGTGTGGTTCCAGAAAAAATCCATACCTCCACCAGGGAAGGTTTTTTGGTTTGAACCCGCCACACCCCTGGAATTTCCAATTTAGCTTCATTCTTTCCTTTAAAAAATTTGGATTTTGAGACCCCCCTCCCCCTCGGAATTTCCAATGACCTTCCTTGGGGTGAGTATTGATATTTTGTAGAAATGCAGAATATAAAAATAATATTAATAGTGAAAAGTAGGTCATGTGACCCTAGCTACATTTAAGGGCCTATTATGCAATTATTTTGTATGCTGGGCCATCCTAACATTTATTTTACGGCTGAGTATGAATAGAGCATATGAAAGAGGTCTGTTTACTCAGGCTAACCTAGGATGTTTTCCAGATAAATTGCTGATCATAGGTCGGGAGTGTATTCTTTCGTCCTCAAACAGTACTCAGAATATCATGTGTCTTGGAAAGGAAAATTATTAAAACGTTCACAGTTACATGTACGGGTAATAATTTATAGTTAATTCAACTATAATAATAATTGAAGGGTTTGAATTAATTCAACTATAAATAATTTTATTACCTGTACATGTAACTGTGAACGTTTTAATAATTTTCCTTTCCAAGACACATGATATTCTGAGTACTGTTTGAGGACGAAAGAATACACTCCCGACCTATGATCAGCAATTAATTCTTGATAGTTGAATTAATTCAACTACATGTATAAATAATAATAATATATTATTATTATTATTTATAGTTGAATTAATTCAACTATCAAGATTTAAGGTAAATGTTGATGTTTTAATAGACTCAATAATTTTCCTTTACAAAA
This sequence comes from Desmophyllum pertusum, assembly GCA_029204205.1. Classification (NCBI taxonomy): domain Eukaryota; kingdom Metazoa; phylum Cnidaria; class Anthozoa; order Scleractinia; family Caryophylliidae; genus Desmophyllum; species Desmophyllum pertusum. The sequence goes on from MU826858.1 coordinate 593,613, forward strand.
CACAACAAATGTGATATTCGCATGTGAGTATTTGGCAATAAACTATTATATTACATTAATTAAACACCACCTAACGATTATGCGGTTCCAGAAAATATCCATACTCACCCCATGGAAGGTCATTGGAAATTCTTATGGGGAGGGGGGTCTCGAAAGCCAAAATGTTTAAAGGAAAGTATTAAGCTTAAGGGGTGTACCATTTAACTTCTGAGGGGGGGGGGGGGGGGGTGATTTTGAAAAAAATATAAAAAAACAAATTTCGTGCACACGACCACTGCCAAAAAAAATTCCTGCAAGACACTACCTGATGGGCTTACAATGCAATAAAATAAAAAAAACACATGCCCCGAGAAATACATTTCTTGCACATGAAAGGGTTTGAAAAAAAAAATTGCGCCTGTACCAAATCACCCACACCCCACACCCCCCCCCCCCCTCAGAATTTAAATGGTCCACCCCTAAGTGGAAATGCCAGGGGGGTGTACAAGTGTGTGTGTGTGTGTGGGGAGGGGGTGTCAAACAAAACTTCCATGGGGAGGGGGTAGGGATATTTTCTGGAACTGGTCACTGGGAAAATCATGATTATATCAATAGACCTATTTAGCGTGAAGACATTACCATTAGATTCATATTTCTTGAACCTTTTCCATTTATACATGTACTGACACTACATGAGAAAATGACGGATCACACACCTCTTGGTGGTAAACCTGAGGGATAACATAAGGAGGGGAACTTTTGTACAAAACCAACAAATACCTCCTTGAGGCTGAAATGCAAATTCATTCCCCTCATCTACACAGTTATAACTAATAAATATAATATACAATAAGAAAAAAACAGAAACAACAATAGCTAATTGAATACCATTTATTTGATAAGAAAAACGACTTTTCCTACAACATTGCAGCTAGGGAATTCAATATAAGCTTAATTATTTTAATAGAAGTTGAAAAATATCAGATAATTACCATTGATGAACCAAATGTGCCTCGTCAACAACTATGGCTTGCACTCGTCTTTGGAATTCTTTTGTCTTCAGAAGTTTTCTAACATTGCGGCAGTCTACAAAAACCTCCGGATGGCCAAAAAGCAAGCTGCATTTATGTAGATGTTGGGGGATGACCACACTATCTTGTCCTTCTTCGTTAACATTACTTTGTAATACACAAACATTTAAAAATTGCTGCAATTTCTGAACTTGCTCCCTCATTAGCGCATTTAGCGGAGAAATGACAATAACAACAGAATCTTCTTGTTCAGGTTCGCATCCACGTCGAACGAAATTGAAGATTGGAGGTAGGACTTGGTAAATTAGGGATTTACCAAATCCCGTTGGCAAAATAGCAAGCACATCCTTTTTGTCAAAACTAACACCTCTAATAGCATCATACTGCTCTTTCCTCAACTCTACTTCGGGTCGACCGAGCTTTACCAAAGAAAACTTTATGGCTTCGTGGAAAACTTCCACGCGACGATGCCCACTATCAGCCGATCAGCCGCCATTTTGAAAATTTCCCTCTTAGACCGCTGGGCGATTGAGGCTCAGATGGCCGCTTGCGCTTGCGCCGTGAAACCGGAAGGGCAGAATTCGGTTATGAAATAACCGTCGCTCCCAGAGTTTCGCGTTTCCCGACCGCTGGTTTAGGGGGACGCGGGCTCTGGGGACGAGATTGGCGTTAGTCAAACTTCGGTGTTCCCCTGGGATTTCCCGAAGTGACACATCATCACGAGTGTTATTTCGTATCGTAATCGTAATCAATCTTTTAGGCCGAACAACCAACAGTCATAACGGCCATGATGCAGTGGACTTCCCAAAGAAGGGAAAATTTCAACCCTGCCATGCCACTCTGAGGTTTTCAGAAGAGAAGAGAAGATCAGACAATAGATAATTCGTGGAAACGTTTTTCTGTGAATGAACTGAACGCAAGCTGAAAAGTGGGCAGTGTGGGACTGCATGCCAGAGTCCGCGATCAATAGCGAATATCCAAGTCAACTTCTCTATACCTGCATTGACCAATTTTTGCTGTGACCTTTGGCTTGGAATTGTTTCGGGAAATCGTCATTGAATGGCGCCAAGGACCAAGGTAATTAGATTTCTATTGTTATGTTTATTACCCGACTTTTCGACTATGATGTTCGAAGTTACTCTGCTGGCAGGGTAAACATTGTCGTGTATCTTTCAGTTCTTTAGTAGCAGGACACTTTTGGGCTTTTATAGTTTAAAACGTACAAGCTTTTGGCTCGAAGCACAAGAACTTATATTTTAGCGTAAATTTAATTTGTTCTATTTTATCGTCATCAATCTCAGCGAAATATTCGTTACATACATCCCACTCCAAATGAAAATAAACCCTGTCAAAATTGCCTGTCAGAACGACAACAGGACGACTTTCTGGACTTTTTATTGCTAGGAAAGCAAAACAAACCGGCCTTCGATCGATAAAGAACGAGTTCAGTTAAAACCAATGTTTATGTCGCAGAGTTCGAGACATGTTAGAGTGCTGTGTAAACAACAAGGTTTCATAAGTTTAAGTTTATTTGTTTTCATTCTGATTTCTTGCGCTTTACTTGAATTTATAGTTAAATCTCTATTTAAAAAATGCATTTCTTTCACTGTACATAGTTTCTTGGTAGTTTACCCAGGGGCCCGGAGGATTTTTTCTCTCTTGTTGAAATTTTGAGTCCTGACTTGAAATTGAGAAACCCCGGAAGCGGCACTTCGATGTTTACATCCAGGCGCCGGTGATTTGGTAAATGCGAATTTTGTATTGACCTCACTATAGCTAGAGAGAAATTAAAATCAGCAAATAAGTGATCTGTATATATAATAATACAGACGCAAAACTTCTCCATTAATTAACGGCGAAATATTTCATCTGTACATATTAAAGGATGCACCTAAAACTTTGCCTCCAGACGGGCTTACACGGAAATCGGTCAAATTTTCCAAATGACTCAAAATCGAAGAAATATAATTTTATAGGGTGAAAATCTAAAAACGTTTGCCTCCGGACTTCCATAGATTCGGCGCTCAGACTCTATTTTCAGTTCCTGGATCCGCGCCTGACATCACTTTTTTTCGCCGGGTTCTAATGAGAACCCAGCGAAATCAAGTGTAATCACACAATTATTAAGAGACCTAACCTGAAATATTAAACTTGCCAAAACTTTACATCGGGACTGCAAATTTTTTGCCAACTATGATTCCTTTCATATATGTAAGAGGCAAGAATTCGGATGTAAGGTTTTGGCAAGTTCTTTCAGGTTAGGTCTCTTAATAATTGTGTGAAATTACAATAATATCAGAAATTTCTACGTCCCCTCTTTCTTAAATTTGTGGATCCGCCCCTGTGTTGTGTTCTTGGGCAAGACATTTAACCCACACAGTGTCTCCCTCCTCCCAGGAGTACAAATGGTTACCAGCAACAAAATGCAGGGGGGAAGGGGGGGGGGGGGGGGGGGGGGCGGTAATCTGCTATGGACTAATATCCCATCCAGGAGGAGTAGCAATACTCTTAGTCGGCTTCATGCTACAGAAAACGGGATACGCCCTGGCAACGTGGGTCAGTTTGGCCAGAGTGCAGCTTAACCTATTGTCTGCACAGTATACAATACACTTGAATATTATTTGAACTGAGTGAGCATTCATTCTCCAATATTAATTATTTAATAATTTTACAGCATCCATTTATTATCCAAAATGGCCATATGGCTGAATTGATTATTTATTTTTTTTTTCATTTATTTTGTTCAAATGGTAAACAGCTTCTAGTAACCAAACTCCATTATTAGAATCTATTTGGAAAAACCCATACCTTAAGGAAAATTGTATTCCCACCGGATTTTTACTGCAAATAGCAAGTAATTCCATTACCATAATGTGCCTCATTCATACCCCTGCAAATAGCATAACTTGTCTTTATTGGCACCAAACACATAAAAAACAAGTACGCATTGCGGACCTATTTTTCTTTATATATGCTTGCGCTTCTTATTTCACAAGTGCATGCATGTGACCAGAGTAAAATAAGTAAAATAAAAAGAAAGATGATAATTTTTGAAAGATTAAAACAGGTCTGAGGAGAACGTATTGCAGAGGCATTGTGCAACTTCTCGTTACTTTTGCGAATAGGAAAGTAAATCTTTAAATTAACAAAAATGTATCGAAAAATAATCGATATAAATTGAAAGTGAAAAATAAAAAACATAACATAGGCTCCTATAAAAATTCCCTCAAATGTTATACTTGTCAAAAACTAAGTTACCTCGGGAGAAATACAATTTGGAAAGCAATTTGCAAAAACAAAGTGAAATTAAAACGCTTACAGGTAAACTCTAGAAAAAACTCATAACATGTGTAGGGAGTGTATCTATAACAGGGTCCTTGTCTCTTTTGTATATGTTTATTTTGCCACGTTATCTTTACTAGTTAACCATTGACTTTTATATGGGGACTCCATATAAAAGTGATGGGGGTGATCGCAGTACCTTTTAGGGGTTAAAATTCGTGGTTTTGGTACCGCTTAGGGTGTTAAAACTCTAAAATTACTTCCGTTGGAGTTATTCCGGTACCTTTTAGGGTATTAAGCTGGAAAAACTATATAACTGGGACAAGTTTTGTCTTAGAATTGGTACCTCTTAGGGGTGAAATTTAATTCGAGCCACACCCACAAAACGATATTTTGGTACCTTTTAGAGGTTCTTTTCAAAATTTCCGGCGATCACCCCCGTCACTTTTATATGGGAGTCCCCCCCCCCCCCCCCGGGTCGGAGACATGGAGGAGGAGAAATAAATCACTGCAGAAGTTCAAACCTTCGTAAACAGCTGTCTGAGACGGATATACAACATTTAGTGGCCTAAAAAAAATTCACAATGAGAAGCTTTGGAAGCGAGCAAAGCAAGAACCGATTGGTAGTCATATTCTAAGGAGAAAATGGAGCTGGATTGGCTACACGGTGCGGATGGCACAAACGAACATCACCCGCCAGTCCCTGACTTGGAACCCCAGGGGAAGAGGAAGAGAGGGCGTCCCGAAATAGCTGGCGACGGGACACTGATACAGAGCTCAAACTAATTGGTTCCACCTGGGAAAGATGTTGAGAGAACAGCCCAAGCTCGTGTTCGCTGGCGAGCTGTTGTTGATGGCCTATGCTCCTCTTGGAGCGACGGGCCTAAGTAAGTAAGTAATGGGGAGGATTGAGTGTCTGCTGACGGGCAGAGATGGAAATGTGCGCGCTGCAGAAGTGCGAGCTGTAGATTAAGGCCGAAAGGCAGTTACATTCAGAAGACCATTACAGAAGCTGTTCCTCATTGAGCTTAGTGGTAGGAGGCAAGAGATGTTCGCTGTAACTATCACATTAGTGGAGCATGCAGAACACGAAAACTGAACTTTGAGTCAAAACTTTCAATATTTAGTTACGTTTGAAATGTAACCAGAACTTATTTTAGTAGTTATGTTACCAAGTCAACTAAACAGAAGCCAAAAATTCGTTTTCGTTTTGTCATATTAATAGTTGATCGACACATCCCTTGTTAATCAAGGGGTGAGTATGTCCCAAATTTGGAAATCACGCGATTTTGTTTTTTGAGTCGAGTAGACCTTGTGGTCGATTCTTGTTCATTCGAGTGTAGAATTCAAGTGTAGTAGATTCAAGTGTATTTCACCAGAGAATAACCAATGTAGGATCCTTGATTTAGTAATTTGACCAGAATTCGAGCCCAGCCGGTTCGATCCAGAGTGTAACGCGCTATCCATTAAGCCACCACGCCTCCCGAAGCAAACGACGTCATGTATTTTGGCTTTGTAAACAATCATATTACTTTAGAAATTAACTTTTTACATTTAACTATATTGGAAGATATGGAAAGCGAACAATATGAGTATTTGTGCTATTTAAATGTAGCAAACTACATATTACATTGCAATCTCTATTATTTGACCATAACTCCCTCCAAACCAAACTTTGTCTCCATCCCAATACTAAACTAAACTTAACTGAACTCTATTCCCATTGTTCAAACTACTATATTTCAATACCCGGATATTGCAAAGGCTAGTCAAGGCAGGTAGTGTTAGCATCAATATATTAAATTTACCTCAATATTATATATAAAAGAAAAATGACACACTTTTTAAAGTGCAACTAGCCCCAAAAATGTTTATTCGTTGAAATAAATTATTGTTATTTGAAACCTTGCTGCGAATAATTTTTTGGATTTGGTTCAATCCTCGATTATCTGTTCCCCGGCAAAGTCACGTAAAACGCCGCCATTTTTGTTAACAACCGCGTTTTTGAGGGGAATGGGTCCAGCGGCTAGTGACGTCAACCCGGGAACCTTGGATCCTTTGCGTCCACTAATTTCCTTCAGGAAGATGCGATACACATTCGTAAAGTGTGTAGAAACGCCGTCCAGGTGCGTTATTAGGGACTTTAAGCACCGACAACGCGGACGGCAACCGCGACGTGAGAATGTCAGGGAAAACCCAAATTATCTACTGCGCATGTACGGCGGGAAATATCTTGACGTTCTACGTCGGGGCCCGACGTGAGAAAGCTTGAGTTGGCGTTGCCTGAAAACGCGAGTACTTTTCTTCTTATTAATCAGGTTTTATGGCTTTAAAACGGTTTAATTGTATCCTAGAATCAAAGTATACACTGTTTCGAGGCATATACTGTTTTCTTTGACATTTATCGGAGCAAACTTGGTCAGTTTTTATTGCATCGGCTGCAGGCATCGTGGAGCACGATTTCATTCATGGCCGACAAGAAGCTACAAGAACATGTGAGTACAACTGAACACGAACTTTTATTTATTTCCCCGCTTGTTCAGTTTAAAATATATTCGAACACTGCTTCATATCCATGTCATCTGCCTTTTCTTTCGTTAAACGGCTATCGGGAACCGGTCTTGAACAATGAAATTCAGTATTTATGTGTTTCTTGGTTTGTTTTGATTTTAGTCTGCCGAATTATACAATTCCCGGTCGCGGAGTTTACTTTATTCGGGGAAATCAATCCGATTAATTAACAGTTTAATTTCCCCCGCTTTTATGTGGCAGACTGAGAAGGGGCTCAAAGAATTCTATCGATTCTACCAGCCGTAAAAGGGTTCTGTGTACCTTAGAATTTCGACGTGCTGAAATTCGAAACCGACTAGTATTTATATCCTGCATTGAGACACTTGCTTCAGACATTTTCCTAAATACATTTTCCTTCAGACATTTTCCTTTCCCTACTTCAGACATTTTCCTTTTCCTAAACCAGCACTATAGTTAAAGTTAAGTTTAGTATTAATTTTAGTGAAATTGTTGTTCGGTTTCATTGATGCCAGAGAAGCTTCTTTATCAGTCGGTGTTTTTAATTTGACCGACAAGATTAAATTAGTCGTAGCTATAATGCCACTTTTCACTGCCGTTTTTCCACAGGAGCTCTCTAATGTTTTGGACGTACATCTGGTCCGTGAGGTCCGAATAGTTCAAGAACAAAAAGGAAGCCGCGAGAGAGCAAGATTTATATTGATGGCAAAAAATAGCGATCACAACAGAAACATTCTCTAGTTTGCACTGATCCTCTTTTGGTTGTAGCCGCTTGTAATTGTAATGCTTTTCTTTATTTCTTTGACTGAAATAAATGTTTCGTTTCGCCTTGAATTTAATTTCAGTTCATTTAACTATTTTGTTTGTGTATTAAAAATATTAAAGGAGATGGTTTCGGGACATCTTCCTCCCGATCATCCAAGTCAAATCTTTCGTAAGACTGTATACGGAAGATCGAGGTTGTTTGACTTATTGAATATTCCGTTATAATGACTGACAAGCAATAAATCACGAACCTCTTTTAAGGAAGGTATACCAAAGAAAATCTAAAACTAAAGGAAACAACAATTCCAACTGCCCGGTCGCCGTTCCGGTCCGTGCAGTGCTTAATGTTTTCAATATTCCCGATAAAACGCCGTTCTCGTCCCAGTCCATTTTCGGTTTTCCCGTCGCCGTTGCCGTCCCCGTTGTCGGTGCTTAAAGTCCCTATTGGCCTTTGCAGCAACACCCCAGATTTAGAGAAAGGTATACTATACCATTTTGTAGCGATCGTCGAGAAAATACGAAAAAGGCAGTGGATTTTGTCAACTCAAACGAGCGAAGTGAAGTGGGACTGTCAGAGCCATTGATCAAGAACTCTGGAGTTTGTCCGCACACTTCTTGGAGGCCGACTTCCAATGGCTATTTAACCCGGTCAAAGCCAACTAGCAATTCGACCAAATGTTACCGAGAACCTATCTCTACCATCGCTATTCAAATATAGCAAGAAATAAATGTCAGCCATGAATTTCAGTAGCGCGAGCGTGGAATCCGAGCGTTCGTCCGTAGTATCACGCATCTGTAATGGCGAAGGAATATTGATGAAAGTCAAAGACGGATTTCGTTCGAAGGATAAAATAGGAAAAATGACAAAATATTTGAATTCCAAAAAGTTTTTTTCTGAGGCCGGGAAATAAGCAGTACAATAAACCGTATACTCTTCGTAGTATCAATGCGGACCACTGAGGGAACATATCCACTTCGCTTATCGAGGAAGAAAAGGTCATTTATTTGACGGTTTTTATTTCAAAGTTAACTTAGTTCACTATGGCGGTTATTTGGAGAAGCAACAACAAATTTATACGACTTCAATTTCCAGGCCCGACCAAGCCGCGCGGAGCAAGCCGATTTTCAATCGATCGACTATCTCTTGGGAAGCAAGTCACGTCGCCCCATCGAACAGTCGCCCCAAGTTACGTCGCCCCGAAGTATAGTTACGTCGCCCCCATGTGTAGTTACGTCGCCCCTAAAATAAAATAAGATTTATTCTATCATATTAAATGGTAACAATCCAGGAGTATCAGTAGTTCGTATCAATCGTGGATGGAAGAATCAAGTGAAATAGAAACTGATTGGTCAGTTTTGATTCTAAGCCGATTGCGCTTTGATCTTAACAATAAAAATACTTGCGTCGTTATACACTTCGTTTATTACTATACTTGTAAACTTATTGCGTCGATCATAACATTAAAAAAAAGCTTGCGCCGCACCACGCTCCAAACATCAAATTTCGATTATTACTATACTTGTAAACTTGCGCGTTGATCATAACAATCAACATATTTCGATAGTTACTTTCATTTCTGAAGTTGCTTACATGTAAGCTGTAAAAATGAAATATTTTCAAATTATCGATTATAGAGAAACAGTGTAGTGGTAAGTTGCTACAAATAGCATTATTTCAGCCCCTTAACCCTATTCTGCCTGATAGTGCCCCCCCCCCCCCCCCCTATGTATCTCGAAAAGTATTGACGCTATGAAAATGAAACTTACATGGTGTGTAAAGCATCCGAAAATCTTTATTTTAGTGGCAGTCACGTGTCAATTATGACGTCATAACGCCATAATGACGTCATACGTTAAAAAAATCCGCCATCTTGGATCCTAAATCTTGGATTTCTAAATTGTTTTAGACTGCGAGCAGTCGGTCTTTTCTCCTCAGATCTTTGGCGCGAGCGGAAATGTTATAATGATGCAAACTAGGTGAAAAAACGAGGAGAGATTGGGGAGAGGGAGGGAAAAGACCGACTGCGGAGGTTTCTTTATTCTTTGAGTTCCCGTTTCTGAGAAACGGAAAATGCTGATTGGTCGGCTACCTATCAATCTGTCAACAAACTCATCTCTGCGTCATCGGAATAATTTGAGACAAATGTTTTCGCGGGATTGTTTTAGTAGTGTACGGTAATCCGGATTGAAGATCGAAGACTAGAGAATCGAAGCGCAACGTATTTGTGAGGGAAAGATTGGAGGGATACTTCTGAAGTCTGAACACAAGAGGAAGCCATTTTATTTCCGCGGCCATAATATTATCTAGCAAGCCGATTGCGCTAGCTTTAGTTTACCGTCAAACTCTTTATTTGCACATCACACAACTCTTCGAAGACGATTGCCCTATTTATCTTTTCCTCTGGTTACAGAGACCTTAGACTAACTCTGTTGTTTCCAAAATACTTTGAATAAGCGTCTAAGTAAGTCAAACTTCATCTGAAAAGTTAAAACGTGAGTTTCTTTTCGCTCTATGGTGTCCTGTTCATTTGGGTCAAGGGGTCAAACTGATTTTCAATATATCAGATATATCCAGTCAACAAAACTAACTTTCTTTCTCGGTCGAACTGTAGTAAATTTATGTTGGATATGAAGAGTGCAATGTTACGGCTCAGGCGGCTTATTTGATGCAATGAATCCGGGAATAAAACGCCGCAGCATTTCGCAGTATGATCACCACGCAGATAAAATTGTATTGACTCTCACACGACAGCACATCAACATTGTATAACTCCGGCCCGGTAATAACTACAAGGTTTCAGGATCCATACCTCTCAAATACAAAATGATAGTTCCTTTCTTCAACTGTTCGCATGTTTCTGCTCGTATATCGTCGAAAAGTTGCGGAGTCCAAATCGTGACAACAAACTTAGCAAACGTATTGACGGTTTGCTGATTTTATAACACACAACAGAACGAGGCACAGAGGCAGCAAAGGTTGAACAAAACCCCGAACAAAACAGACAAAGCTAAGCGCAAGAGAAGTTTGGGCCATGCGATCTTTTCGTAACTTCAAGCAGCATACACTAGCGCGGTGAAACCATACGTATACATTTCCTTCCTGTAGTGGCGAACAGCTCTCGTATACAGATCGGATTAGGATATTATTTTCCCCAGTTATCGGCTTCTTGTGAGGCCGGGTTCAAGCTGACAAAAGACAAAAGAGGTTTGAAAGACCGCCTGCAACAAAACCTAGGTATTTTGAATGCAGCCAGTACCGCCCACTTTTATCACTTTTATTGATCCAATTAAAAACGGCCAATCAGAGTGAAGCAGTAATGTGATTTGAACGCGAAGGAAAGGTGTTCGCGAGAAACAAATATACTTGTTATTGATGGCGCGTTTATGGAGAACCCCGTGCGTGGAGGAGATACGCCGAAAAAGCCAGTAGTGAAACGGGGACGACGAGAAAAAGAGGAAACCGCCAATGATTTCTGTAGACTGTGCTAAAAGTTAAAATTCGGAGATTTCGAGAAAACCTTATATATTTCGACAGAAAATTTGTTCAAGAATTCCGCGAAGTGCGAAGAAGGAAAGCAAACATTGGCGGAGCTGTGCTCGCACATTGGACTTGATGTTGTGAAATCAAACACTTTTTCAGATCGTGTGTGTAAATCCTGTGGAAGAAAAATACGAAACGCTTTCGAGCTGTACAGCTTCATCGAATCTAGCCTAAGGAACAATACGCTAAATACGCTTGCAAAGGATTTGCCTGGTGAGGCGCTCGACTGTCAAGAAAAATCGCCAAGTGAGGATTCCTCCGAAAGATTTAAGCGCTTACTCCCGTCGTCAATATCCTCACCAGATAGGTGCCCTCGTCCAAAAAAGGGCCAGAAGAAATCTATATCTGCAAAGGAATCGCTGAATTTTGCGGACAGTAAGGAGAACTCGGAGAAAGTAACCAACACGAATAAGATCTCGCCTGCTCAAGTTTGTAATGTTGACAGAAATCCTTTGTTTACATTGAATTTGAACGTGGACGATTTGCTATAAAAGCAAAGCACGCAGTTAAAAGTTGAAATCGTGAACCCCAGTGGCCGTGTTGACCCACATTGTTCCTTTGACGAGCAAACGAAGTCGACGATCCTAAACTTGTGTCTTTCAAGGCATCGAGAAACGATCGATCGATCGCCTTCTCTGCTGTTGAGAAAAGGAATTGTGGCGGGTTCTCGACGACGGAATCCATTACTTCACTGGACAGTTCCAGTGCCGTACAGTTCAGTTAAGCCATCTCAGCTATCTGATCTTCAATTATACTCTTCAATGGAGCAATAACAAGAACACAAGTCTTCGCTGACAACATTTCTTTCCTGGCCAATGCGAAAATCGTGTAGATCAAACTTTGACCAAAACCCGTAGGCAGTACTGCCATTACGTCCTTTCCACAAAGCAACTGTTTCACGGCCGACTCCTGCTCTTTCTTCAAACAATTTCTCGATTTTCCCTTTGAATATTCAGGAAATTTAACGCTTTCGATAAACTCTCTTCGACCGTCGCCATTTTCGTTCGCTTGGAAATGTGTGATAAAATTGGCCCATCTCCCTTAGGGGAGTTCAACTAACATTTAAGGTGGCCCGCGGTTATTTATTGGAGCGGAGGCTCCCTTTTTAAAAACTAATTTTCCGCATGAAAGCGTTAACCGATTTCTGTAATTTTTGGTAATCTAAACAAGGAATCTTCAAATTATAGAAGGCTTTTAATTTTAGGGCAATCGGAATAAACGATTAAGAGATACAAGCGTTATTAAAAAGACCTTGTTTTTTAAGAAAAAGCAAATATTTTCATAAAACGAAGATAGATTTTTTTCTAATTACGTTCAATAAGTTCCAAGACTTCAAGGTTTACTGTGAGAAAGTTTCCACAAAAACGGCTGCACAGAAATTGCTACACAGTTCACTGCTTAATTTTCACTTCAAAATGATATGCTTGTGTATTTCTTCAGCTGTTGTAAGAACGCTAAAATAATTATTATATCGCACCTATCATTGGAAAGCTTAATGTTATCTAAAACTTTGCTGAATAATCGGAAAAGATCGGAAACTCCAAGGAAACGCTATAAGCGAATGAAGAACAAGATGTTTATGTGCGTAATTTGTGAATTTAAAGATATTCAAGTTTGTTCGACTTTTGAAAAAACTACCGATTTGTTTTCGCTTATTTCTAAGTATGATAAAATACAGCATATATACAAACGGCCTAACCTTGTTTCAGGAGTGTAGCGTCGATGAAGCTCGGAGAATTTGGCTCGTCAATTTAGCTGCTTCATGTCTTCCATTTTACAAATGCTAGGAAAACCCTCGTGTTCCGTAAATTATTCAAACTTGCCGCGTTCTGGAATTTATTTGTCACTTGGGAATTACGGATCATCGAAAATTTCCTTGGAATGTCATTGATCGTTCATTATCATTTAAATTTTCGATGATCCGTAAAATTCCCAAGTGCAAAATAAATCCCACAACGCGGCAAATTTGAATAATTTACGGAAGACGAGGGGTTTTCAAAGCATTGGTAAAATGGAGGACATGAAGTAGCTAACTTGACGACTTAATTCGCCGAGCTTCGTGGAGGCTACACGCCCAAAACTAGGCGAGGTCGTTTTTATATATGCTGGATTTTATCATACTTAACAATTACGGAAAACAAATCTGTAGTTTTTTCACAAGTCGAACAAACGTGAATATTTTGAAATTCACAAATTACGCACTATAAACATCTTGTTCTTCATTTGCTTATAACTTTTACTGGGAATTTCCGATCTTTTCCGATTATTCAGCAAAGGTTTAGGTGGTATCAAGCTTTCTAACAATAGGTGCGATCTTAGCATTATTGAAGCGTTCTTGCAACAGATGAAGCAAATACACGAGCATATTATTTTGAAGCTAAAATTCAGAAGTGAACTGTGCAGCAATTTCTATGCAGCCGATTTTGCGGAAACTTGCTCACAGTAAACATTGAAGTCTTGGCACTTATTGAACGTAATTAGAAAAAAATATATCTTCGTTTTCTGAAAATATTCGCGATTTCGTAAAAAACAAGGTTTTCTAATAGCGCTTGTATCTCTAAATCTTAAATTTCGTTTGCCCTAAAATTAAAAGCCTTCTAAAATTTAAAGATTCCTTATTTTGAATACCAAAAATTAGAGAAATCGGTTGACGCTTTCCTGCCGAAAAGTAGTTTTAAAAAGGGAACCTCCGCTCCAATAAATAACCGCGGGCCACCTTAACTGACGTGTTCACAGCTCTCAACCAATCGGAATTTCCGGTCCGCTGGTGGACGGGAAATTTGGCTGCATTCAAAATACCTAGGTTTTGTTGCAGGCGGTCTTTCAAACCCCCCCCCCCCCCCCCCCCCCCCCGCCCCAGACCCAAGGCCTTATAAAGGAGTAAATTCTGGTATTTGCCGCTGAAATTAAGTATTGCTGGCTTTGAAAACATGGCGACGGGGTAAATATAACGCAACGATCGTAAAGGATAAGAAAGACGCAAAATTATGGCGTGTTTTGTGGATTTCAGAGCTTTGTGATTCGAACATGCACCCAGTATAAACAATACTACATTTTAAGGATTTATTGGTTTACAGTGAAACTTGGCAAGCTTGATATCTATGTAATTACGAACGTTTTCACCAGAGTACACCTTCTGAAATGGAATAGCACTTGCGTGACAGCATCACACTTATTATGAAGATTAATTTTGTGATTTTTTACGATTAAAACAAACATACTCAAAACGAGAAGGTGTACTCTGGTGAAAAGTTGAGTTTTATTCCATTCTATTGGTGTTCCGAGTATTAACACAACATAATAAATTCCTGTTTAGATTTCGTCAATTTTGTAAAATTTCTCAGAAATGACCACACCCTTCAATTTCTTAAATTACAGAAATTCCTTAAATGTTTCTGAAACAAAAATATTTCCACCAGAATCTAGAAGAAGTAAAGAAGAAGTGATGTTGAAATTACTTCATTCCCATGACTATATTTTGTGATTCAACCCTTCAAAGCACTGCCCAAAATTGACCAAATTAGCCTCCAGTATCACCTTAAGTACGATAAATTTGAATTTAGCGCGGGCACTTTCTGCCCCCCCCCCCCCCCCCCCCCAGACAGAATAGGGTTAAAGTGGCATTGAAAATGACGGAAAATTAACATTTTGCCGTGGGTATGAATTGTAAATTATTTGTTCTGCCAAAAATAGTTGAGTGCCCGCGGACTTTTCAGTACCAAAAGATTCACAAAGGACGATATATTCATTTGCAACTTCAAATTTGATCAAAATATGAATACCAGTTTTATTTTATTTTAGCCAAAGGTGTCTCATTTTCCGTTTTTTAAAAAGGCGGTTCTCCTCCTTCCAAAGGACAGGGGGCCAGGGGGCCCCCAGGGGACAAACTGAAAATCCGGTGCCATTTTTGTGGAGCGGAATGATGATATTATACCAGGATGTCCGCAGAATTTTAACCAGTCTTTTGCATTTTGAGATAATTAGTTAACAAAATCTCAGTTTTCGGGTTAAAAATACCTAAAAAAATACATTGTTGGGCATGATCTTCCTCCACCCCCCCCCCCCCCCCCCCTGATCCTAAGTCTAGGTTAGGGCAGGAAGTGAAACAAATATCATCATGAATGTTTCCACCCCAAGGACTAACTACACACAAAGTATGAAGGAAATTTGATTTTGACCATTTCCAATTTGGCTCCATCCTTAGCGACATTCGTTCTTAAGGTTTTACACTAAAGGCGAGTGCAATTTGAAAGAATTTTCAAATATCACACAATTACTCATTTATTATATGACTGAGAAAATTACGAACGCGCGCGACCCAGGAACGGTCATTTTGTTGGCTTTATTTTTTAATGAAAATCACGCCGTTTTACAAATGACTGAGCGATTTTGAACGAAATTTGCTTCTTACAGAACGTTTTTTTAGTATTTTAAGCTATAAAACCGTCACAACACAGCAGAAAGCTGGCACTATTTCTGTAGTGCAATGAGGCAGTTGTTAAACAAACTCCTAAATCTTCCAGTTTGGGCGAACAGCTTGCTTGCAGAATACGCCCCGAGCTTTATGTCATGTCCTCGTAATCCTGCCCAATTTTCCAAACACTTAGAGATGTACTCAGCCAATTTGTGGTACTTTGGGTCGTGTTAGCATTTTTTGCCTGCTGCTTTAGTTCTTCTATTGAACGCTGCCGCGATTGAAGAGGGGAAACGCTCGGCCATTTTGACTGTTTTCAAAATTACCGCCGGCCCTGCGTCACATCCGTTGCTACGGCAACATTAATTTGCACTGCAGTGCAAATGAAAAATTAATGATAAATTTTCCTGCTCTCAGCCAATCACAATGAAGTAATTTTCTCAGTCATATAATAATAAATATAATCGTTGTTTATTTTACATATTGAACCTGTTATTTATTGCATACAGCTTTACATACATGTTGACATGTTCATTTTGCAAAGACTAAGTTGAAATCCCGTAGCGTTCTCTTGTAGCAATCCTTTTCTGCATCAGCTATTGAACCTCATTTGTCGACATGTTTTGAACTCGAGCGCTCTCGAGCGCTCTCGACCCAGTTTTGCTCCGCATCAAACAACGCGCAAGAGCGCAGTGCGCGTTTCACCACCAATTCTTTCCTGCGCCCTGATCAAACCCAAAAACTGCGCGGGTTTTATTCAATTCAGTTTTCTGATAGATTTATTTAATAATTATGGGAAAAGTAAACATAATTAATGCTTAATATCTTCCATATGCCATGTAACAAGCATTCTCTGTTATCTATAGACTCGGAAGGTGGGATCAACGTATCTTATTGCGATACATTTGAGTCCAGGGAGAAAGTCATATAGTCTCTCTTTTTTTTCTTTTTTACCTCAAATTAATTGGCTTCATTTCCGGTAATGAGTTCGTCAGCAAAAACAAGAAATTTGTTTGTGGTTAACTACAATGTCGATTCTAGGATGTAGAAATGAAATGGTTGATACACAGAAATATTGCATGGTTACCTGCAGAACATTTGCTAAGAGGTAGCGCCTCTCTGTGCCTTGTCAGTTTGCGCTAAATTATAACTTTTGGATGAGCCCAGAGACGAAGAATCTGCCTTCATTTAACAGTACCATGGGGTATTTGAACGGCTTAATTGTTCCGGGGGTTGGCCGGAGGGAGGGGGATGGGCACTGCTGGAATTGACTATAGTTTAACGATGCTTTAGCAGGAACGTTAAGCGTGGCATGACTATCTTGCTGGTTATCAATGACAATTGGAGACAAAATACAGTAGGATAGAGACGGAAAACCAAGGAGAGGGACAAAAGCTAAAGTTGTAGGATTTCATTATTATGATTTTTCAGCTCAACGCTGCGCTTTACTCCAACAATACTCCTCTATATTGCATCCTAAATTTGCACAGGAATATAATTGTGTAATTGTATTACTTTTTTTATTGAATTTCAATTGTATTGTATCGTTTCTATTTTTGTAATTGTTTAATATCGATCATGGGTTTATCTCGAACGACTCTGTTGTGATTCGATATCTTGATATTGTAAACTCTTGTAAATGTAGTCAATTGCGAATAATAAAAGAGCGACATGTTAATTAGAAAAATAATAAAAATATTGTTGACCAGACTTTTGCGGTATGGATTTAAAAATACAAGTTATATATAATTAGTGGGATATCAGGTTGTCGAACAAGTGCAAGTTTGGACAACCGGTGAGACCTTCGCAGTCCTTTTGTTACAATTTGTTCGTACCTAAAATCAATGTTTTACTTCTAACTACAGTACCGGACAGCACGACAGACGTTTCTACTCAAACGATGCAATTCGTTTTTGAGGGTTTTCTTCTGGCTATAAAAGTTAAAGTAAAGCCGCACTCGGGCCAAACTGGCCCACACTGCCGGAGCTTATCCCGGTTTCCTTAGCATAAAGCCGACTATGGGTCTTGCTACTCCCCCTGGATGGGATGCTAGTCCATCGCAGGCTACCCCCAGCATTTTGTCGCCCCAGCATTTTGTCGCCGGTACCCATTTATACTTCTGGGTAGAGAGAGGCACTGTGAGAGAAAAGTGTCTTGCCCAAGAACACAACAGAATGACCCAGGCTAGGGATCTAACCCGGATCGCTTGATCCGGAGTCCAACGCGCTAACCATTAGGCCACCGCGTCTCCCATTTGGCCATAAAGCAAAACTGAAAATCGTTTGCAATTTTAATCTGTACCTCTTTTCGGACGCTTCTTTGAAAACTATTAGGTTCAAGGGTCCATTTGTTTGCTTGCGTAGACCGGAGTTGAAACACTTGGCATAACGTTTAAAAACCGGGGCCCAGTTGCATAAAGCAACTTAAGATTAAGTAGGTATTTCTACAACTGTTCCGGATGATTTTTTCGCAGCGTCCTAATGTGTTCCTACACTCTTCACCTCCGGCCGATTTATCTACAATAGCGTCCAAGAAAATCCTCTGGAACACAGGGAATGGTTGCAGAAATTCCCACTTAATCTTAAGTTGCTGTATGCAACCGTGTCCAGGAACGGATTACCCTGAATTGCTGTCGTCTAAAAAATCATATTGATCCCCTTTCTCCTCTGGTCAGTACGCGAGGAGACCGCCGAAGTTCAAGCTAGGACCAGATTGATATTTTAATAACAAGTAATAGGAAGTGTTGACTTATAGTATAACTCCTGGTATGTTGTGCCACTAATATATAGTCCTTAGCAATGGCCTTAGTCAATCTCTGTGTCTTATTTTGACCCAAATTATAAACTTTAGATCGAGCCAAGATACGAAGAACGTGCCTTTTTTTTTTAAAGTAATATGAAGCATTTGAACACCTCAATTGTCCGCGAGGCTTGGCCCGGGGAGGATGGGCACTCCTGGAATTTACTGACGATGCTCTAGCAGGAGCGTTAAGCGTCGCATGACCGTCCTGCTGGTTATCAAACGTGCGATGTGTCTCTCCACTCGCGCATGCTCGCGCATGGGCCCCAAATGCGATGATGTAGGCTATTCCATCGCTCGTATTTCAAGCCCGAAACTGCGTGGGTTTTATTCAATTCTTCAGTTTTCGGATGGATTTATTTAATAATTATAGGAAAAGTAAACATTATTAATGCTGATATATTCCATTTGCCGTGTAACGAGTATTATCTATTATCTTTAGACTCGAAAGTTCGGAACAACACATAAATTTGGCGAGCTCTATATTGTGTCTCTTTTACGCTGGTAGTTATTTCTGGTAATTAGTGTGGTAGTAAGTTCGACTGATAAAGTCATGGTGTAGTAGTGACATTATAGGTGGAATATTTGGAGCGAAATCATGTTTTTATCTGAAAGCTCGTTTTAAAACAACAACACCCACTTCAGTTTATATGCACTTGCATTAAGATTAATATTATGCCAGGGATTATGATAACACAACGGTACATTACTGTAAAATATGAATAATTGAGCGGACTTACAAAATTCTCAGACGAAACATGTACGCACATGTGATGTCCTTTACGCGGCTTTTACCAATTTTATGTTTTTACGAATCTTTACGGAACGCGAAATTTCTCCTAAAGAAGAGGCCTTATTTATACGTTTATTTACGCAAAAGTTAAAGAGACGTAAAATCGTGATTTCATGCTGTATTTGTATGCCAGTCTCATTCCCATTGGAGAAGAAGAGTCCTAACTTACAGCCAACTCAGCTGAGCATTGCGACTGAAAATATCCGCAGGCAACTCTTTCAACTGGTTGTTGGACAAGGACCTAGCAATAAATAATCACAATGAACATTAATTCGATCAATGTAAATTAAGCTATAAGATCACGGCAGTTCAGAAACTATCTCGCATAATTAGTATAAGTAATATGACTACATGTTGTTCAATTTGGAAATAATTGGATGAAAATAAATTCCGAGGCCTGCCAAAATTGCAATTCGGCAGTCCGAGGAATTTTTTAATTAAATTATGGCCCTTATTTAACTGTATCCAGTCAGAAAGAGGCTACTAACATGGCGGTCTGAGGTCCCTAGAGGTCGGCTCACGGATTCGTGGGTGCGCATTCAGACTGCCTTTAAATTTTCGCTACTCGTTGTTGTTGTCTCGAGCCGGAAATACGTTTGCGCAAGAGAGATGATCCTCTCTTGGTTTCGGCTCGCAGGCTAACTCTGGGCCGTTGGGCGATATTTCGATTGAATGGTACGAGCACATGCGTTGATCTTTCCTCTTTTCTGCTACTTGGCCTGGAAGCCGGGCGACGGGATTTTCTGTTCGATAATCGCCTCGGTGCTGGAGCTGTTCGAATTTGGAGATATTGGAATATCTTTCCACCCTTTTCATTTAATTAGATATGCAGTAAAACAACAAAACAAAATCCTTCAAATCGCTTAAATTCGCCGTTTTGAGCCACAAAAAACGACAGTACACAACAGAAAAGGTAAATTTACGTTTATTCAGCATGCATTTGTTCATAGTAAATACCATACATTCACTATAAAAATGCAAAATAGCCGTGACACAGTCTAACAGTTTGTCTGGGCGCCCTGTGGTGTAATAGGTACTAAATTTCGCGTTTTTATTTTCGCGGCACCTTTTTTTCGCGAGTATTTTAAATTTTGCGAATTTTCTTCAATCGCGAAAATTAATAAGAATAAGGTATTAGGTTGTAATTATATTGCGGGTTAAAACGGTCCAAATTAATCGTTAATTTGGACACGTATCTAATAAATTAAAGATTAATTTGGTCAGTTGAAGAAAAATAACAAATAGTACCCTGGATCGGACAGAACAATTGAGGATTGATATATTAATTATAAAAATTACAATTTCCTCAGTTGTGATCGGTTGAAAAAACTCCTATTTTCCACTAATTTGCTTTGCCAAGTTGTTATCGCGACAGTTTATTATCGGACAGTTTAATAAGTCAATCACATTTATAGTTCTAGTTTAAATCAACCAATCACAGCCTTTAAAATAACCATAGCAAGAGTATGAACACTCTTTCTGCCAAATTGATATGTTTTCCCCTTCCCCTTGTCCCTTAAACAATGGCAATTAATTCGGCGATATTTGTTTTTCCAGCGCGATCTTGCTGAACAGCCCAAAGCTACCAATTGTAATCGTGACGTTATGCCGCGCGTCTGAATAAGTCGAGTAACATCGTAAACAGACATCCGTTTCCGTGCGGCCTTCTTGCTTCTTGCTCCACTCTCTGTTTGTTTACCCTTTCTCTTTCTTTCTGCTATGGCCTTTTCAGTTCGGGTTCACAACTGTCGTTGAGGTCTGGGTGGTTATCTGACATCAGTGTACCTGTACGCACTATAATAGGTGCTATGAACATCGCTAAAGTTCACCTGAATATGAAATTCCTTGTCTAGGAAAGAGCGAAACACTCGACCATCTCGATTTTCTGGCCATGTGGTAATAACTACCGCGTTCTCGCTCAGAATCATCATTGTGACGCTCAACAGAAACAACCCAATGTAACACTTTTGCCACAGTTGTTCTTTCAAATGCATTAACTATTGCTGTGGCAAAGCTTTCTCGAGTGGGGAAAGAAGTAAGATTTGCCCTACTATAGGTTATTAAATAAACCTGCCTCTGTTGTCGAATTCCTACGCTTTCCATAGCAGAGATTTGCAGTTTCGTGAAACTTCCCCGAACTGAAGACTCTATGTTGAGCCACAGACATAACGATCATTTTTTTAGTGGTAAACTGTTGTTTATTTAGTGCTCTATCGCCTTCTAAATAGTGAAATAGAATGGAGGGACACGAGAATAATAGGAACTGTGAATTATGTTCATTTTTTATCCTGTGGCAGAAACAAAACTGTCAAGAAAGTGCGCAAACTGAAAAGTAAGACCTTCCACAAACACAATAAAATATATCTGTTGTAAAGAATACCATCAAACTTTCACGCGCTTTTCAGACAAAAAAATAATAAGTCAAAGAACTCAGCGTTTTAT
Source organism: Desmophyllum pertusum (assembly GCA_029204205.1). Lineage (NCBI taxonomy): Eukaryota > Metazoa > Cnidaria > Anthozoa > Scleractinia > Caryophylliidae > Desmophyllum > Desmophyllum pertusum. Next base: position 615,188 of record MU826858.1, read on the forward strand.
GTATCTTCGAAATAGCCTTGTGATAATAATTTGTTTTTCCAGTAATACAAAACTGTTTGGACTATTTCAAAAACATTTTCCAGGTTACCAATGTAAAAAGCGTCTCGACTATTTTATTGTACAATTACAATGTTGTTTGCCATTATTTCTCTTTAAGTTCATTTCAGACAATGCAGGTCATAAGATAGTTGGGACCACTGGTGAAAAACTGGTATAAGAAATAACAAAATATTAAAAGTATTAATACTTTTGTTGATTTTTGAAGCTCTATAATTCGGACTCCCCCCCTTCCCCAAAACAGTGCTTGAAAAAAATTTATACCATTATAACATTCTTGTTTATAACGTGTGTGTAATGGTCAAAAACTCAACACTGCCCTTGAGGGGGTGGAAGGGGGAGGGTAGACAATTTCACTAGCATCGCGTTTTAAGTGTCCCAACACTTTTATGCACCCGCATTGTAGAAGGCCAGTCCTACGTCCACGTCGAAGTGCGATCCTTGAGGCAACGCCCACGGCGCCGCGGCCCTCTAAAGGGCACTGGTGAAAGGCACGAAGGTCAACCACCAACCCAATGGTTACGAAAATCTAAAAAATATTGCCTAATTATCAGAAACGTCCCCTCGACGGGGGCGGCAAGGAGGAGACGAAAACAACCCCCATAAACCTCTAAACAAACGGGCGCGCGAGGCAAGGTATGAAGTACAGCACGCAGGCGGATGAAGTTGATCTCGCCGACTGATCCCGTTTGAAAACATGGTACATGGAATGTTCGTACTTTGTACGAGCAGGGACAAGAAAAAGAACCAGTCAAAAGAGGGACACTGATCGCAGGAAGTTGGAGAACCTCGGGAGGACGTGGGATGAAAACAAAACAGCTGGTAAATAACAGAAAAGTCCGATGGAAAGCTATGGTCGGCATTTAAAAACACAGACTTAACTAAAACGGAGATGATATGA
>MU826858.1:616645-642289 GCA_029204205.1 Desmophyllum pertusum
CGGATGTGTCAATATATTTTGAACTGGAATAACTGAATACAGGTGTGCCCAATTTAACACGTCATCGCTTTTGTGCGTATCGCGTGTCTTTTGTTTATTTATTTTCATGCAGACAGTAATGGATGTTTTTGTGGTGCCTCGGTGAAGACAAAGTCAGTAAACGGCCAAGCGATCGGTGAATGGCTAAGAAGGTTGTTTTTTATTTAATTTTATCATTACTGGACATAGTATTAAAACCGACTTAGGAGAACGAAAAACGACAATATTTTAAGACTGTGGAAAATGATCCAATATTCTTAGCAAACTTTAAACCTGGTTAAAGTGCCTATGAAATGAATTTTTTTCTTTCCGTATGGAAAGTTTATCATCTTAATACAACGGAAATGGACAAATAATTTTTCAAAACGTCGAAAAAGACGTTAGTTCAGAGCCTCGAAGATGCGATGTTTGGCCCCAAAAGTGTTCCATTTCTTTTAGGGACTGGGGCGAGTTTGTCCACCTTGTGACGTAGAAACGTTTGCACTATCGCATTTCACGTCTGTTTTCCTCTCACATTGCTTACAATCTCAGTGTTATTTAGCGAACTAAGATACTGTGTAGGAGTCAGATTTGAGCAAAAATCAATCGAGAAGTGTGTATTTGAAACTGTCCCATATTTCGGCAGTCTGCTGGAGATGATTTGCGACATTTCAGCGGCGGAATTAGAACGGTGCAATGTTTTGTCGCAGTGCGCCCGTGATGCGATGGAAACATTCAGAACACTGAGCTTATAGCGATCAGATCTTCCGATTATATGTGAATCTACTCCTTTAAAACACAGCAGAGTAAGAGCACGTTCTTCCTAGGTAAGCTCAGTCATTTAAATCGTACTTTGCCTAAATGCTGTCTTGTTTAGTCTTTGTAAGAACAAGAAGCCGAGGCCGTGCGCCAGGCCACGCGCGCTAAGATATTTGTTTTGAGGTCGTGTTGCAATTGTGATTTGATTGAAGATATATCGTACGCCTTCTTTTAAAGAAACTAACAATATATTTCGGTTCTTGAAGAGTCAAAATAATTTATAAGGACTGCAACGCGTTTCAATAACACGATATTAAAATTAATTTAACATTCAGAGAGCGTTCCTTGGAGAGCTTGGACAACTCGGAAAATAATATATTGCGTTAGTCGGTGTTTACATGTAGTTTTATACATGTTTACGGGCTGCTTGCAAAATTGCCTGCAAGCGGCTGGTGAAAACGTGTCTCAATCAAGCATTCAACACCAGGTCTGGGACTCTGGGTCCTTTGTTACCAGTAATGAACAGTAATTTTATTGCCCGAAAATGTCTATAAGGCCCGGGTCGCACTTGCGGACAAGTTTTGAAATGTCCCAACATTTTCCCAAAAATTGTCAGGACATGTTGTCAGAGACACCGTCTAGAGAACAATAGATATACACGAGCTTTTTTATCGTCTTGGGATTTCTCATTTGCAAGACAATATATCGAGTTTTCAGTTTAATTGATAGTTGTCCAAAAAGTGAAAAAATCAAGTGCACAGCTGAGGTAGGGTACCAGTCAGCACGCATTTTCCTTGTTGACAAGCATGCCTTTTGCTGGTAACCAAACGAATGTGGCCCTAATGTTCGCATTAGTGATATATTTTTGTTATTTAAATTCATTCAATGATCTTCAAAGGATCATTCTACTTAATTGCGTTATTAGAACGAGACAGCTTCAGATGGAAGCTATCCTTCATGAGCGACACATACGGAGATTGTTAAGGCGGTTGAGACGTCGTGTACGGAGAGTGCCTTATTTTTGGATGTTGCCGAGACCTGCGGAATCATGGTTTGACATTCACTACAATGACGCCGGAATTCCTGGCGACTTCTTCCGCGACCAGCTTCGTTTGAATAGACAAACATTTACAATGCTACTGAACGTTCTCCGCCCACGCTTAACGAGGCAAAATACCTTCCTTCGAGACTGTATTTCACCAGAGAAAATTCTAGCCGTTGCTTTGTACAGGCTTGCCCATGGCAATTCGTATTTAACGATTGTACCCAATTTCAATGTTGGAAAATCTACTGTGATCGAGGCAGTTCAAGATGTTGTGGAAGCATTGTGCGACTTGAGACACGAGTACATCAGATTTCCCGTAACGAACGAAGAAATAATTGCAACACGAGTAACCTTTGAGGAACTGACTGATTTGCCAAATGTAATTGGGGCCGTGGACGGGACACATATCAAAATTAAAACCCCGGTGGAAAGTGGGCCAGATTATTTCAGCCGTTTGCAGCAGTATGATGTTGTTGTTCAGGCCGTGGCGGACGGAGAAAAGCGCTTTCTAGACTTAGCTGCTGGATTTCCTGGCAGTATGCACGACTCTCGAGTTTTGAAGAACAGTAGTTTATACGGACGTGTATTGAATCAGGAAATACTGGCGGGACCTACCATCCCAGTTGAAGACCAACAAATAAAGTCTTATCTTTTAGGGGACAGTGCTTATCCTCTGAGTACTTGGCTCCTTAAACCTTTCAGCGAGGCGACAAGAGACCCTCTTGAGATGCATTTTAACCGTGAACTTTCAAAAGCGAGAGTGTGCGTAGAGTGCGCTTTCGGTGTCTTAAAGAGTCGTTGGAGAATTCTCCAAAAGCGCTTAGATAGCGATATTTCTTTCATAGGCCAGATCATTGTGTCTTGCTGTATTCTCCATAACTTCTGTGTGAACGCTGGTGATCCTTGGGAGAACGCCGAGGGTAGGGATGATGACAATGACTACTTGTCGGACATGACAGGGATGGCGATGGAGAAGAACTGAGAAATTTATTGAAAAACTATGTTTATAATTGCTAGAGGCCGTGAACATTGTAATCATTGATGTCATATCAAAATATATATCGTAATGAGAAAGTTAGAGTATTGAAAGAGATCATTATCAAAGAATACTTGTATCAAATTATCAGCTACAATTGATTTTAATTCGTGATGACAACTAAATTCTTAAGTCAAACAATATTCTTTTGAATCCGAGGAGATTTGTCATATAAATGATCCAAAACAAAATCCGAAATCATGATAGCGGGTTTATAATACGCTTTTAAACTCGGTTGTCACTGCAAATGTCACATTTCAGTGCAACAACTGTAACCAAATAAAACAACTGTCATTGAGTGCGATCAAATAGAAACTGAATTGTTTCATTATCAGTATAGACGAAACTACTCAAATGAAATTTCAACTGATATACGTGAGGGCGCTGCTCATGTCGCTAGTCATACTTGCTGACTGTGACTGTGGGGAGTAATTGCTGCAAAAATGTCGTCATATAAACTGCGTCACAACAAAAAACTCGCCATGGAACTGAACCTTGTTGTTCCTTGTTCTTTTGCAATGTTCCTACCATCACTCCAGCGTTTACTCGATATCACCTTGAGGTCTTGAAGTTTGTCCATAGTCTCGCAAAAACGCCGCCTGGATTATCCGGCTCATCGTTCATCGTGCCCTAGACAGTCTTGGTCTTCTTTCTTTCGTCTCTTGGGTTTTTGTTCTGTCTTGTTCGCTTCCTTCCTGAAATTTCAAACTCGGGATCGGCCGAGAACTAACTGTTGGATCCTTCCGTCATCATTAATCCCCAGTAGCCCTCAGCGCTTGTGCCCGCTTCTTTCCTAACGTGGTCAAATTAATCACCATGACCCGACCCTGCATCCGAAGTAGCTGAGTCCCGAGTGTCGTCCGTATGAATTGGCGAACGTTTTTTCCTGTCCCCCCCCCGTTGTTGGTTCCTGTTATGATCTTTTTAGCCTCTTTATAAACGATCTTTTGAGGTACTTAATTTTTTTACGTTGACACTGACCACGTTGTTATCAGTCGTCTGTGGGCTCACAGCCGCAGCAATTTCCTCCGATACTTTTTGTTTCGGGGGGCGCGTTTTTGCTTTCACACCCATTCCAATCTTGTATGGCGCTTCAGCACCACAGTTGTACGCAGAAAGCTGTTGCTTCCTTCGTCGCGGCTTTCCCCACTTTCCCATAGGCCCTGATTTTAGAGTTTGAGGTCTCAATGTCATCATATACAGACGAACAATTAGCAGGTGCGCTTACAAGTGGAGCTACTGCTACTGGAGTGAAGGTGCACTGTATTAAATATTGGGGGCCTTCGCTAGAACGGCTTGTACTTTTTTCCGTCGTTGCTGTATTTTCAACACACAAGCATTCTGATTAGTTACGACCGGGCCCAAAAAAATGACTCTGGTTGGTACGCATTTGGTCGCGTTTCCTTCGCCAGCTAGATTGACGGCAACGATATGGAAAGCATGTTACTACAGCCAGTTTCATCAGCCCAATACTGCTGACAACATCGAGGCAGTTTTGGCGGGAATTTGCATTAGTATGTCTTTTATGGGACCCAGCTGTCTCGACCTTGACATTTTAAACCCAACGGGTGAATAATCCCAATAATAATTATTTGTAAAAGTAATGTATATAACTATTACATTAATAAGACAGATAACATCGGGGTTTTTATTCTGTGAGTTTAAATCAATTTTTGCCAATATTTATCTATCGAAAGTTTTAAAGCGATTAGTTTGTGCTCAGTGCTGGAGGCCGACGGTAACACCTGCAGCAGAATGCAAATTTTGTTATTCTCGCGAGAAGAAAACACAGATGTTCAATCAGGCAAATGCATTGTTTATCTGGAGTCACCCGGTGGCGTGCGAATATGGTTTGATCCCCATGCCCCAGGGCAGGACTTAGCGTGCCTTTGAAAGTTTTGTTTGTCCGTTTTGGGGGCAAAAATTTGTTCTCCGAGTCGCAAACGAGTGAGGTGAGGTTCGCACCTGTTTTGCGATGATCTGTCTCAAGCCATTTCAAACGTTGTCCGGCACGTGCGACGCAGGCCAATCATAGGACAACGGCTTCTTTGTTATTTTATATTTTTGGACCTAAGTTGTTCGTCCCTGAATAAACGAAGGTCGCATTTGTCTTTGCTATAATTGATGCTTAAATTGAAGTACATCCCTATATTAAGTTAACCGAAACTCGGTCCGCAAGGTGGCGAACCCCGGGCCTGGCCAGACACCAAAACGATTATTTGGGAGACCAAATAAAGCGAACAGCTGTGTCAGCCAAAAATATGTCCTCGGTGGTTTCGGGTTTTGGATTCTGCTGGAATTATTTCAACTGTAAAAATGCCTCCAATTTTGCTGGCAAGACATAATTAGAGCGTCCCAAGTCTCAATATGTTCCGCTTTAACAATGATTTTTTGTTCGCCAAAGATGCTTTACTATCTGATGACTATAAACTGATAATTTCTCCACTTCGGGACCTCTCGCAGAAGTTATCCAAGCGCTCATCCGCTGTACAGAATTCTGACTCTCGGTTCACTCGCTACGCTAAACATCGCCGCTCGAACCGGACTCGCGTTGATTTACACTCGCCCGCCTATCGCATTTCTTCCACTCGCGACGCACTGCGTCGCACTACGCGTCTTTTCACTCCCACTCGCTTCCCACTACTCGTAATCGCGGGAAGGTCTCTTTCCATCGCTCGCTATTGGCGCCGCAGTTCGTCTACAAGTTTTTTCGCCAGATAGACGCAAATCTACTCGCGCTCTGCGTCACGCCAGTCGCCACCGCTTGACGCCAATTCTCCCCAGTGCTTAACGCATTTCGAACACTCTTCGTCTTCGCTTCGCGAATAGAATACCGTCATCGCATTTCACAATAAAGCTCTCATCGTATACATCGCCTCAATCCGCGCGCAATTCCACTGGATATCTCTTCGCCATTCGTCGAGATCTCTGTTCTCGCTCACTGAAGCCATGTAGGGACTTAGCACTCGCTTCATCTCCACTCTGCTCATCGCCTCCCCTTCATAAGCGCGTGCCACCACTTTTGGTCAGCCATCTAGTTTATTCTCTTTGTTTCCTCGAGGTGTCGGTGTGGCAAACGTTTCTACGTCACAAACCCTGAAATGGCGATCCGTTTGGCCGCGCGGTTAAAAAATGGAACCAACCACACCTCAAGTCGAGGTAAACAGCCTTGGTTTGCAAGCAGTCTGCTAGCTTCTGTTTCCAACAGATATTGACAGTAATGTCTGGAATGCCTACCCCCCTACCCCCACCCCTACCATCCCCATACCGGGCCAATCCCTCATCCGGGCCATCCTTCCCCCAGTCCTCCTAAAACCCCCCTACCACACCATAAGCTGCTAGCATCCTAGGCTAAATCATTGTTTAAATTCATTCTGCCCCCTACTTTTTTCTACCAGAAGACAAAGGTCCTCAATATTGAATTGGAGCATGGGGAGGATTGAGTGTCCTGCTGACGGGGCAGATATGGAAATGTACGCGCTGCAGAAGTGCGAGCTGTAGATTAAGCGCGAAGAAGACAGTTACATTCAGAAGGCACCGATTACAGAAGCTGTTCCCCATTCATTGAAGGCCTAGTGGTAGGAGGCAAGAGATGTTCCGCTGTAACTATCGCATTAGTGGAAGGTCATGCAGGGAGACACGAGAAGCTGAAACTTTGCGTCAAAACTTTCAATAATTGATTTAACGTTTTGAACTGTAACCACACTTATTTCTAGTAGTATTCTGTTCATGTCCAAAAAGTTGGAACTGAACAGAAGAAAGCCCAAAATTTGTTTTCGTTTTGTTCCATATTATTAGTTTGTTAATCAAGGGGTGATGTGTGTCCAAAATTTGGAAGATCACGATCGGATTGTCCACGGGGGTTGGCCGGGGGGAGGGCCGGATGGGCACTGCTGGAATTGTATTGTTATGAATTTTCAGCTTAGCGCTGATTTTTACTCCAACAATATTCCTATACAACTGCGGTACACAATTGTATCCTAAAGCCTGGTTTTCACTACTACGCGACGCAAGTACAAGCGCAAGCAACATACAATACACAGCCTAGCCAAGCTTATGTTTTCCATCATATATTGACAGTAATGTCTGAATGCTACCCCCACTACCTCCCACATCTCACCACCCCACTTAGGTGCTAAGCGCCAGGCTAAATCATTGTTTTAATAAAATTCACTCTGGCCCCCTACTTTTTTTCTACAAGAAGACAAGGTCTCTAAGATTTGAATTGGAGCATGGGGAGGATTGAGATGAGTATTGGAAATGTGCGCGCTAACAGAAGTGGCGAGCTGTAGATTAAGGCGGAAAGGCATTTCAACATTCAGACGACCATTACAGAAGCTTTTCTTCATTGGCCTTAGTGGTAGGAGCAAGAGATGTCGCGCTGTAACTATCACATTTGTGGAGCATGCAGAACACGAAAACTGAAACTTTGAGTCAAAACTTTTCCTATTTATTTATCGTTTTTGATCTGTCACCAGAACTTAAGTAATTTAAGAAATTTGGAAATAATTGATTGAAATAAAATTCCGAGGCCTGCCAAAATTGCATTCGGCAGTCCCGATTCAATTATGGCCCATTATTTAAACTGTATCCAGTCAGAAAGGAGGCTACTTAACATGGCGGCCTGAGTTCCCTAGAGGTCGGCACAACGTATTCGTGGGTGCGCATTCAGATTGCCTTTAAATTTTTCGTTACTTCGTTTTGTGTTGTCTCGAGCCGGAAATACGTTTTGCGCAAGAGATGATGATGCCTCTCTTGGTTGTTGCGCTTCAGCTAGGCCTAACTCTGGGCCGTTTGGACGATATTTCGATTGAATGGTACGAGCACAATGCGTTGGATCTTTTACCTCTTTTCTGCTAGCTTGGCCTGGAAATCTTGCCGGGCGACGGGATTTTCTGGTCGCAAAATCGCCTCGGTGATGGAGCTGTTCGAATTTGTAGGTATTGTAATATTAATTACTTTCCACCCTTTCACTTTTAATTGAGATGTATCTAGTAAACCGGTAAACAAAACAAAATCCTTCAAAAAATTTTTTATCCGCTTAAACTAAATTTTGCTTTGCCGAATGTTGTTATCGGAAGCAGGTGTTATTATCGGAACAGTTTTAATAAGCCAATCACATGTTATAGTTGTCTAGTTTAAATCAACCAATCACGAGCCTTTAAAATAACCATAGGCAAGAGTATGAACACTCTCTCTGCAAAATGGATATTTTGTTTTCCCTTGTCCCTTGAAAACAATGACAGTATTGAGAAGGCAAACTAGAACGATTTGTGTTATTATGGCTCCCGTCAATTCCAAGCCCGACCATCCCCCCCCGCCCGTCATTTACCCCCCGGGCATTTGGGTCGGGGCATTTTACCAACTTTTCATCCCTAGGGTGGGGCATTTGCTATAACCGGGCAGCCCGGGGGTGGGGCATTGGTCAAAGGCAACGCGATTCTTTCGAGTATTTTAAAAGACGTAACACGTTTTGTTTGTTTATTTAAACTTTCCTGATTGCCCCCCGATAGAAAAATATAATAAACTGAGTTTGATATTAAACATCGTTTGAGAACCGCACTTTTTCAAGTGTACCGTAGCCCTCGACCTCCCACCCCACAGTGTGCAAACATTTGCACCGTTACTTTCCATGTGCGAACCTAAGATGTCAGAGATGGCCGGAACGAAGCTTCGTGTTTGCAGTTGTTAATATGAAAAAATGTTCCAAAATCATGATTAGCAGGTATAAATAAAGAGCTATGTATTTGGGAACATTATAGTGGTCCATCGTTAATAGTTTCTGTCTTGGAATTGTAGATTTTTATAATTCCTCGATCGCTCTCAAAAAAAGTTTTTAAACTTGTCCCGTGGGTCGGGAATTTGCAACTGGCTCCTGAAGCCCCACCGTGGGGATTTTGGGGGTGGCATGTTAAGCTGACCTCCACCGTGGGGAATTTTCAACCTTCTGACAAAAAATATGACAAATGCCCGACAAAATTCCCGGGGGGGGGGGGGGGGATGAGCGGCTTGGAATTGACGGAGCCATTATCCTATGGCACAACTGTTTTTTTTGGCCAAAGAAACCATACGAGTTCTTTTAAAAGGAATGGATATCTTGACAAGTTCAGATGAATTTAAGCCCTCCACCCACAGGTCACCAAAGCTGTATTATGCGAGTTTGTATGGGAGTCTGAAATTCGATCGAAAGATAATTTTCGCATTTTCCTTCGAAAAGTTGTAAATAATGTGAAATTAAAGTGTTAAAACCTCACCTGTTGTCTTTTCCTGTGTTTTTTTATCGCTTCCGGAGGCGCGTTTTGTTGGGCGAATTTCGGGACCTACGGTCGAATCTGCCACTGTAGGTGTACTAAGAGAAGGACAAGGTCGGAAACGAAGGTTTGAGCCTTTTCGCCAACCGTTTTTCGAAGTTGTCGGTTCGAAATTGCTCGCTAAAAATATATTTCTTCGCTCCAGCCGGCGTTTTCCAAATCACACTAAATCTCAAGAAGGATGATGTACGTACCTTTCTGCGTGATTCAAATGCGAGGTCAATAGACCGATCTCTCGAAGCACCAGTTTTTTACGTTGAAAACAGCTATTTTTTTTTCAATGGCGGCCATTGCATGGGGAACGAGGCTATGTTCTCAAAAGTTGTGGTCAAAACCAGGGCGCTGGAATGGGGGATGGGCGGTGAAACGAACGCACTGCGCTTCTTGTGCGATGTTTGGATGCGGAGTGAGACTGGGTTTTGAGCGCCCTCCGAGAGCGCTCAAGCGTTCAAAACATGTCAGCAAATGAAGTTCACATAGCTGATGCAGAAAAAGGGATTGCCACAAGAGAACGGTACGGGATTTCCACTTAGCTTTTTGTAGAATGAACAGGTCAACATGTTGGTAAAAGCTATAAGCAATAAGAACGTGGTTCAATATTGTAAAATTAACCAACGATTTTATTTAAAATAATGTCGACGCTGCTTCGAAAACGCGTTGCTCTTTTAGTGTGTGTTCGAAAAGGCAAGACGTTTAATTGCGTGCGATTCTAAACCAAACCAAAAACGGTAATTTTTCACACAGGGCTGTATGCATAGAGCAACCTTTGCTTTTGCATCGGTGTAAATTTCATTTTGAACTTTTTGTGAACTTTTTCGAGTTAGAGAAGACGCCTCTATGCTAGACGTCAGTGCACAGAACTTTTGGTCTCGATCAAATCAGGGTGAAATTGGTCATTTGGACGTTGTGTTTGGGGAGGGTATGTTTTTGCAGAAGGGCGCGGACGGCTACGAAATGTTACCAATATGTAAAACGCACGCGTGCAAAGCCATTGTGTACTGCTAATTACACCTATTGTTTTGTGACGTTCCTCGTACAATGGCTCTGACATTTGGTACATTTCTTAGCCGTCCGGTCTGCAAAACAACAACGTCAAATGCACCAATTTCACCATATTATGGAGAGACACAACTGTGCCACTGACGTCTATGGCGTGTAGGCACAAAAAGTTCAAAAAAGTTCAGAAATGAAATTTACACTGATGAAAAAATCGACAGGTTGCTCTATTGCATACGCCGAAAATTACCGTTTTGTTTGGTTGTAGATCGGTAGGCAATCACGACTGTCATTTTCGCGCGCCACATTAAAAAGAGCAACGCGGTTTCGAAGCAGCTCGACTTATTTTACAAAAAATCGTTTTGTTGATTTTAACACTTTGAACGCCGTTCTTTTATTGCTTACAGCTTTACCAACATGTTTGACCATGTTCATTCTTTCTACAAAAACTAACATGGAGATTACCCGTACCGTTCTCTTGTGGCAATCCTTTTCTGCATCAGCTTATTGAACTTCATTTGCCGACATTGTTTGAACGCGAGCGCTTCTCGAGGGCGCTTCAAAGAACCCTAGTCTCCACTTCCGCATCAAAAGCATCGCACAAGAGCGCAAGTGGTGCGTTTCACCGCCCATCCCATTCCAGCGCCCCTGGTCAAAACCAACGGCCGAGCGCCAAAGTATACACCACCAGGGGTGACACGCGTAATTCTTCCATGTCGCTTAATACCAAACGCACTCCCTTCCCGGGTAAGTTCGGCAAGCTGGCGTGCGGGGCGTTCAAACTTTGATCAAGGAAATTCCAGCCCGTTTGATTTTTGAACCCACTTTTTGCAACATTTTTGATATAAACTTGCACGAACGGTGACGAACTTGTTTTGGTTCGAAGTACTGAAAACACCGCTCATGTTTGATTTTTGGTAATTTGTTTAATATCATGGGGTTTATCTCAAACGACACTGATTCGATAATCTTGATATTGTAAACTCTTTGGTAAAATGTATCTTGCGAATAGATAAAAGAGCGAACATGTTAATTCCTCGCGAAGGCAGAGGCCGAAAGGCCTCGCGTAGCGAGGTTTATCATTCTGTGTTCGCAAGAGCTCACGCGAGAACAATTCTCGTGTGGACTTGTACGATCAATATTTATTTTATTTTATTATGTTTGTTTTGTGGAAATCCGTGGTTGACAGTAATGACGTTCACACGGCGGCGCTCGTGGCCTAATGGCTTAAGGCGCTAAACTTTTATAATCTGATCTTCGGGATTGATACCCTGGGTACGCAGAGGTTTATTTCTCCGTCGCGTCGAGATCGCGAAGTCGGCCGAAGGCCGACGACGCGGGCCATAAAGAGAGATTTGAACCGGAAACCCGCGCAAGAAGTAAAAGCCTCTGGCACCCAGGGTAAAGCGGGATTGAGGGCGAAAAGGTTCGAAATCCTACTATGGTCGCTCTGGTCCTTCTTTTTTTTTTTTTTTTCGGTTCGAATCCAGGCCGTTTTTTTTTTAACCCCCTTTTCTTTGCTTGAATAATATTGATTTCGACGTAATCTTTGTTACACGTAAATGTAGAAACAGGAACCGGCCTGGGTCTGAAGAATAACAATTTTTACTGCCAAGTTTGTTATGATCGAACGAATTTTATATACGCCGGTCATTTTGTGAAATAAAACCCGGCTTTATTAAATCCGTTATGCAACAACAGGAGGAAAAGGAAAGACGATCCTCTAGGAATGTTTCTCAAAGTGCTATCAACATATGACTTAGTTTTTGCATTGTAGGACTGCCGAAGACTTGTGTCTGAAAATAATTCGCCGATCCGATATTGCGAAGAAGAATTTTTTACCTACAAAAGCGAGGTGGTTTTCAGATCATTCGGACCGGAAAAGTGGGGAAAACAGTACAATTTATTACAGATATCGAGAGACGAGCGAACTCCAATCGAAACCAACAATCCGGTAGCATAGGCTAAAAACACGGCGTTCGTCCGGCGATTTCTCAGAAACCTTGCAGCGATTCTTGGAAACCTTGCAGATCAAATCGCCAGGCGTGCCCGTTACTAGGCAACAAAAGCTTCGCGGGGAGGCCTTGCGAGACACGTAATTACTAGTTAGAAAAATAATAAAAATCATTGTTGACGCAAACTTTTTGGCGGTATTGATTTTAAAAAATATACGTTATATAGGAATATGTTTTCAAATGTTTCCTAATAAGAAAAGGAAATGTTCTTTGCATGAAATAATAATAATTGATGCAAATCTGTTGTCGGAAATCCAGGACATATTCTAAGCGGTGTCACGCAAGTTTACTCGTCCACTGGCCGTTATCGTTCGTTCGAGAAAAGAAGACCGTCCAACAGTAATAAAAGGGAAGATGTCGGGAGACCAGCGAGCTCCCAGGTCGATCTCTAAAGCACTGGTTTATTACCCTCACCACCTCCAACAATAATTAATCCCCAATCACAGATTCGCGAGGACGTTCTCATGCGAGTCACGTATTACTAGTATATATAATTCCTCGCGAAGCGAGGCCGAAGGCCTTCGCGTAGCGGAAGGTTTATAATTCTGTGTTCCAAGAGCTCACGCGAGAACAATTCTCGTGTGGACTTTACGATCATATTTATTTATTTATGTTTGTTTGTTTGTGGAAATCGTGGTTGATAACAGTAATGACCGTCCACACTGCGCGCTTCGTGGCCTGAATGGCTTAAGGCGCTAACTTTTAAATCATGATCTCGTCGGGAATTGATACCCTGGGTACCAGAGGTTTTATTTTTCCTCCGTCGCGTCGAGATCCGAAGTCGGCCGAAGGCCGGACGACGCGGGCCATAAGAGTAGAGATTTGAAACCCGGAAACCGCGCAAGAATGAAAAGCCCCTGGCACCCAGGGTAGACACAGGGATTGGAGGGCGAAAGTTCAAATCCTACTATGGTTTCCTTCCTTTTTTTTTTTTTTTCGGTTCGAATCCAGGCGCGTTTTTTTTTAACCCCCTTTTCTTTGCTTAATAATATTGATTTCGACGGTAATCTTTGTAGCACGTAAATGTAGAAACAGGAACGGCTGCTCAAGAATAACAATTTTTACTGCCAAGTTTGTTTATTATCGAACGAATTTTATATACCCGGTCATTTGTGAAATAAAACCCGGCTTTATTAAATCAGCCGTTATCAACAACAGGAAAAGGAAGACGACTCAGGAATGTCTCAAAGTGGGGCTATCAACATATGACTTAGTTTTCAATTGTAGACGCGAAAGACTTGTGTCTGAAAATAATTCGCCGATCCGATATTGCGAAGAAGATTTTTACCTACAGAAAGCGAGGTGGTTTCAGATCATTCGGACGGAAAAGTGGCGAAAACAGTACAATTTTTATTACTCGATAATCGAGAGACGGAGTCGACGTCTCAATCGAAACCAAAATCCGGTAGCATAGCAAAAACACGCAAGCGTTCGTCCGGCGATTCTCAGAAACCTCTGCAGCGATTCTTGGAAACCTTGCAGATTCAAATCGGCAGGCGTGCCCGTTAGCTAGGCAACAAAAGCTTTCGCGAGGGCCCTGCGAGACACGTATTACTGAGTAAGTTTCCTGTCCCGCTAAGAGCTCACGCGAGAGCTAATTCTCGTGTGGCCTTTACGGTCATTATTTATTTGATTTTATATTTTATTTTTGTTTGTTTGTTTTGTGAAAATCGTGGTTGAACAGGTAATGACGTCACAATCGGCGCGTCTCGTGGCCTAAATGGCTTAAGGCGCTAACTTTTAATATCTGAATTCTTCTTCTTTTTTTTCGGTTCGAATCCTAGGCCGTCATGCTTTTTTTTAACTCACCTTTTTCTTTGCTTAATAACATTGACTCATCTTCGAAACACGTAAATGTAGAAACAGGAACGGCTGCTGAAGAATAACAATTTTTACTCCAAGTTTGTTTATCGAACGAATTTATATACGGGTCATTTGTGAACAAAACCCGGCTTGTATTAAATCCGTTATCAACAACAGGAAAAGGAAAGACGACTCAGGAATTTCTCAAAGTATGATCAACATATGGCTTGGTTTTCATTGTAAACGTGAAGACTTGCGTCTGAAAATAATTCGCCGATCCGATATTGCGAAGAAGATTTTACCTGCAAAAGCGAGGTGGTTTCAGATCATTCGGACGGAAAAGTGGGGAAAACTGTACAAGAGCGCTATAATTTATTACAGATATCGGGAGACGAGCTAACTCCAATCGAAACCAAAATCCGGTGGCATAGCAAAAACACGGCGTTCGGTCCGGCGATTCTCAGAAACCTTGCAGCGATTCTTGGAAACCTTAGAATCAGGCTAAACTGTCGCCGAACTGCAGTATGGGAGGCGATTGTGCACGTTTCGCGATTCGAAGGCGAATGATATCGTGTTGTTTTTCGCCTATTTTTTCTCATTTCATAGCAGCATTGAAAAAGCACAGGGCATCAGAAGAAAGGTAAGTGATTAAAGATACAGTCTGGGGTGTTTGTTTCGATATTTTGGTGACATAACTAGCAATGATTTTGGCTTACATGTAAACTGTCTAAAACTGCTGGCTCCCAAAATGGCGTCGTAATTTTCTGTAATTTTATAGTCGGGTGATACGATTTATGCATCGAGGTTTGAAGGATCGAAGCCATAATTCCCTTGATTTTAAAGTTCAATTCATGAGGTATGGGGTCGCACCAACATCGCACCTCTTACGGTTTTTTCGCTACTTGAATTTAGTTGATGGTTGAATTTTGAAGGAAATATAAACATACAAACAACACCTTGCATTGTAGACGTCACAGATAACCAGCAATGAACAAAGCGATTGTAGGAGCTTATTTAGCTCCAAATTTATTTTCTGTCAGCATCAATCAAGAGATGGCTGTATAATTGTAAATAGTAGCTTATTTGCATGACTATATATATTACAGTATAATATATATCTGGAGATGTGTAGAGTAAATTATTGTGTCATTCTCCTCAGGACTGTTTGGCATTGAAGTTGTCTTTATAATCCTTGCAAACTAGCACCATGATTTTTACATGTTATTTTCCTCTTATGTTTTGAAGGAAAATCAATGTTAAATCACCTATTCAGCTATATTCTAGCAATTTCCATCTTATTGTTGTGTTCTTTATCTTTTGACCAGTATATGACTGTTGCCAAAATTCAGTCAATAAATATTCCATGTACAAGTAGGTCAATATTTCTTTTAATTTTTTTCTCAACAGGAAACTGAGTATATGCATTAGTTGATTGAAGAAGTGATAATTTCCATTACTGAAGAAACACTTTCCTTGTTTATATCCAGTCTGAGTTTGCTTGTAGTTGCTCAATAAGCTGCTAGTGTCTTTATGAGGATGAAACAGCTTCCATGTAACAGATTTACATTTATGTTTTGGAATAAGATACCGGTACCCCAATGAACATACAAAGTTGTTAACTGTTATGGCCAATTTCTATAATATATAGTATTGACAAATGAATATATTACTGAACGATATAATTATATAGGTTTATTTATTAATATGGAGCTTTTTAAGTACTATTGGTCCATGTGTTCATTTTACCTATGCTCAAAATAAATGTGCCGTTCCAGAAAATAACCATAACCACCCCAAGAAAGGTCATTGGAAATTCCGAGGGGGAGGGGGATCTCAAAAGCCGAAACTGTTAAAGGAAAGTATGAAGCTAAACTGGAATTTCCAGGGGTTGGTTCAAACCAAAAAAACTACCGCGAGGGGGTATGGTTATTTTCTGGAACCACACAATATTCATTCCAGTTTCGGATTCAGAAGTGCACAAAGGTGGGGGGTGGGGGTGGTTAAGTGAAGATGGGCATTTCCTTGCTCTAATTAATAGGGAGGGTTAAGGTTAGACTTTCAGTTCCTCATTCCTCATATAAGGGGGGTGGGGGGGGGGGGGGGGGGGGGGGGTGGGGAGCTAATGTTTGCACTTCACTATAAGGGGGGTGATGATGTCCAGGCCCTCCCCTAAATTCCCCACTGCTCCACAATCACAGACTGGCCAAAAAAAAAATCAGTCCTCTTGTCCATCCCGGCCTACCTGATACATAGTTAGTCAGAGATTTGACTCATTATAACAACCCCCCTCCATCTCCCCAATCCACAACCACCTATCCAATAGTATCCCCCCTCCAAACAATCTCTTCAAATTTGTCAACACTCTCTTCGCCCCTATTCAAGCCAAGTAATCCACTCTTGCAAAATTCTTATTTATAATAAAATTAGTCTCTAAAAAAGATATCTTCCTCCCTATTAGGACAATTTAATATATACAATTCAATTTAAGTCCAACTTCAAGTAATCCACCCAAGCCAAATTCTTATATATGACCCTTTACCATCCTCCCCCCCCCCCCCCCCCCTCCACACACACCAAAAAAAAGGCACTTCCCGAGCTGTCGCGAGGACCTGCCGAGTCACGTATTACTAGTAATTCTGTCCCCCAAGAGCTAACGCGAGAGCAATTCTCGTGTGGCCTTTACGGTCATATTTATTTATTTAATTGTTTGTTTGTGGAGTTGGGGGCCGCATGACGTCACACGGCGCGCTCGTGGCCTAACGGCTTAAGGCGCTAACTTTTAAATCTGATCTTCAGGATTGAGGGCGAAAGTTCAAATCTAAAGGGGCCCTTTTTTAATTTTTTTTTATTTAGGTTCGAATCCGGGTCGTTCTTTCTTTTTTTTTTTTTTTTTTTTGTCCTTTTCTCTGTTTAATAACATTGACTTCGACGTAATCTGTGTAGACGTACACTGTAGAAACAGGAGCCGCAGGAATTACTCCAAGTTTGTTTATCGATCGAATTATCGACCGAATTTATATGGGAAGTGACTTTGTTGGACGTTAATAGTGCGGAGAATTTGGAACAAAGAAAACCCCGCTTTATTAAATCTGGTATCAACAACAGTAACATGAACGACGACTCAAGAATTTCTCAAAGTACGATCAATATTGTACATTTACCGGTTTGACATCTGAGAACACGGCTTCAATTCGATTTCGATATGCTTCACAGACTTCACAGTTAAAAAAATTATATTCGCGGCTTATTCACGGCGTTGAAAAAAGGAAATATGTTTTCAAATGTTTTCTGAACAAGAAAAGGAAATGTTCTTTGCATGAAATAATAATAATTGATGCAAATCTGTTGTCGGAAACTCAGGACATATTCTAAGCGGTGTCACGCAAGTTACTCGTCCGACTGGGCAGTCGTTTCGTCGAGAAAACAAGACCGTCAACAGTATAAAAAGGAAGATGTCGGGAAACCAGCGAGCTCCAGTCGATCTCAAAGCCTGGTTATTACCCTCACACCCCAACAATAATTAATCCCCATCACAGATTCGCGAGGACCCATGCGAGTCACGTATTACTAGTACTAATAAAATATATAACTCCTGGTATGTTATGCCACTAATATAGCGTCCTTAGCAATAGCTTCAGTCAAGTTACAGTTACAGTTAAGGTTGCCTCCACCCCCCTCCACGCCCCCAACGCGTTCTTGCATGACGACTGGTAGCCGAAGTAGTATGGCTTGTCAAAATTGTAATTGTATTTTTTTTTACATATAGTCTTTGGGTGTAGACAAATATGGACCCCATTTATGGAGCCCCCTTCTGGACCACTGGACTACGTATACTGCATGCTTGGTTTGGATGATTCCTTCGATCGATCCAGCAACCGATCCAGCTCGAAAAAAACGTATTTCTTCTGTGATCAAATTCCCACCCTTCCTATGCAGTGATCAAATTCTCCACCCTCCTATGTAGTGATCAAATTCCCCCTCTTCCCATGTAGTGATCAAATTCCCTACCCTTCCTAGGAAGTGAACAAAATATTAATTCCCCACCCTTCATATGCTCCTGCCCTGTGGGGATTATAGTCTCTTTGCTCTTTCTGTTTCACCATTCTCCATATGTATGTTTGTTCACTTCATCTTATTTCTTGAAGCTGTCCACAATTTAAGACCTTCTGTCGTTAATTTCTTTTTTTTATGATTCCCTTTTCGTTTTGGTAATCTTTCGAACTGCAATGGATGCTTTGACGGTCACGTATCACTAAAATGTTGCAGTTTAGTCCACGTGTTTCAATGGTTCACGGTTCATACCACAAAAACTGTACATCAACCATACGCAACATAATCCAGCGACAGGGAGTATACATTGGGCCTACTCCCCGGGCATAACAAAGAGATATACAGGGGGAGGGTAATGTTGATGCTTTGATTTTATCAGTGCGGAAATTAAAATCCCTTCCTTATTTCGCTTAATCCATTCTTTATTTTGCTGTAACAGGCAGATGTAGCATTTTGGTCTGGTTGAGAACTTTCCTTACGTACTCTTCGTGTATGAGAGTTGTAGTAAAAACATTTCCTCCAACTCTAAAGTGTCAGTTAACTTAATGCACATGGCCTTTTCAAGTTTATAATTATCACCCTAAAATAAATGCCTCGTCACAATTTAACACATCTCTTGAATAAACGCTCCATTTTAGGTATCGATTTTATAAAAAGCGATCCAAGCGACTGCTTTGGTAAATGCTGCAATCCACTTCCTTTCGCCCCTCTAGGCTTTCCGACATTTGAATTTTGTGCCGAAGGAACATATACCGAAAAATTGAACTTTATGGCTTGGTGATTGGTGATGCCTTAAATTACCAACATGTTTTGTATTATGGAAAAAATGAGGGTAATATGTTGAGTTTAGTAGAATTATGAGGAAGATGTTAATCACATCAGTTAGTGCCACAAGAGTTCCCACAACGCGAGTTTTGGTTTAAAAACCTACGACATTCTACACACCGGTCACACGCTCTACTACATGAGACCTGTAGTAGTTTATGCCAAATAACTCTAGGCTCAAATGTGACAAACTGCACAGTGCTAGTTATTTGTTACTAATCCTAGCAGTATGCAGGAAGTTTGTCACATTTGAACAACTTGCCCGTGCCTTGCCTTGCCTCGCCTAGCTCTCACGAGTCTCCTCTAGCTCAGTGGTAGAGCATCCGACCGGCATGCGGAAGGGCATAGATTGGACTCCTGTTGGGAGAACTGCGAATTTTTTTTTTCCGAGTACCGCCTCTGATACCCTGGGTGCCAGAGGCTTTTTTTGCGCGGTTTCCGGTTTTAAATCTATCTTATGGGCCGCGCGAAAAGCCTCTGGAGCAGGGCGCTATTGCTTTGATAACGCCGAGCCAATGGCAAGCCTGCTTAAATCGATTTAGTCCAGAATTTGGACTAGATTGCTGATTGGCTCCTAACGACTCCCTAAGGGATTTTGAATCTAATAGTCTCTGTGATTGGTTGACAAGAATAGTACGCTGCGGGGAAAAAAGCCTGTGAATGACGAGGCGATGAAGAGATAGAGCAGTAATCGATAGAACAGTGACTGTTGTTGTTGCATGTTGTCGAATAATGGCGGATTCTGATGGAAGTTTGGAGAAAGCACTTGAAGAGGCCTTAGCGATAGTTTTAAAAACGTTCGACGGTGTCGACGGAATTAAGCGCCGAGCAGACAGATGGCATTATTAATTCTATTCGCCGCAAGGACGTTTTAGCTGGGTTGTCAACTGGCTTTGGAAAATCGTTATTATTTCAGCTTATTCCTGGGCTGTGTGTTGAAGCTGAAGAAGATGGGATATCGTTATCCAGAAAGCCCAATAATGCCCAAACCAGGAGAGCTTGCATTGAACATCGCTTAGTCCGCGCATGCTGTTCGTCTGCTTTCCAGTGGGATAAATGTACATGATACCGCTCTTTAAAGGAGGTTAACTCCTTGAGAGTTGCCTCATATTGTTCAATGCGACGAAAACACTTCTTACAGAGAATTCGCGGGCCGACTGAAAGATCATCGTCGACCGCCAAAAGCTCTGAAACTCTACCTGAAATGTTTAGTTTTCTGGCGTTTTTCCGAAAACAGGTTATAGTATCAACCATTAACCACCACACCAGCTTCACATAATCGGCACGATAGCGAAGACTTCGAGGTAGGGACCATTTTTACAGGAGTTGTTTTCGTTCCCGCGAACGCCATCAACGAATACCGCCATTTGACACCTTGTAAAACTATCTGGTAATTGAAAATCCAAATCTGTCGTATCTCCACGTGCCATTACATGTGATCACAGTAGGACACTTACGCTGTGATTGGTTTAAATGTAATACGTTAAAAATGATCAAAGTTCGACGGGAACGGTAAATCGATGCGCCCTGTGCCAAAGGTTTATTTCTCGCTGCTCCGCCGCTCGCCGGGGCTCCAGCCGATCTCCGGCCGATCTCGACGCGACGGAGAAATAAACCTCTGGTACCCAGGGTACGCCACTGACTGATTAACATCTATCTCGTGCATTGCATTGCATTGCATTGCGCATCCTTCATTATGGAATAAAGTTCAGACCTATGAATAGGCCCCGCGGTGGGGATGGGGTAAAAAGAAAACGGCACGCGAGCGAAGCGAGCCGCAAGCCGGGCGAAGCCTGGTATAGAGTGAAGGATGATAGGCTACAGTTGAACCCTATTAGGCGGCCACCTATTAAACGGCCAACACGTATTAAACGGCCAGCTATCAAAGTCCTAATATCAGTATAATACTGTAAATAAAACCTATTAAGCGGCCAACCCCTATTAAGCAGCCACTTTCCATTCCCGAGGGTGGCAGCTTTAATAGGGGTTCGACTGTATATCTTTTTCTGGCACTATATTATTCCCTAATATCATGGGGGGCGCCCTACTTACAGCCATTTTAGTCCAGTAATATTATCGAACGCTCCTGGAAGTAATGTTGCAATTGTTATCGGACAAGTCCCTACAAAACGAATTATAGAAAAGGAAAACAAATATGATAAGTAGCTTCAAGTTCAAGTTACATTAAACAAAGATTAATAGCGGCTATAGAAACTGTAAATAAGGAGGGAAAACTTTGACAATCAACTACCCGCCGACTCATTTCGGGTTTCTAGACTTCAATGTGCGGTCATGTTTGTAACATGATTGGTGTTTCGTTAGAACAACCACAAGATAAATTCCTGAAACTCACGTCTGGAAACTGCACATCAAATCACACGTCGGGTACATAACGATACAGTAAAGTCTCAAAATGGAATAATCAGTGTATTGAATGATAGGCAGAGTTTGTTAATATATTTTAGGATTCATTATTTGGAAACTAAGTTGCGTGCCAGTGCGCGGCAAGCTATAGACCAGTCCCCTGACCGCTCTTCTCCCTTTTTTAAGGGGGGGGGGGGGGGGGGGGGGGGGGATTAGCGCAGAGGTGAGATAACTCGCCTCCCACTAATGTGGCCCTCGTTCAAATCTCGGACCCGGCGTCATGGGGTTGAGTTTGCTGTTGGTTCTCATCCTCAAGACTCTCTATAGTAGGTATTTCCGACGATATCAAACTCGCGACAATTGCTATTAAATAAACGACGATCTAAGAAAGTGAAGCGACGATTTAAAAATTATCGTGGTCAGATGGAAACAAATTGTGTCAAATGTGTAACGCAAAAGATTCAATAGAAATTGGCAGTCTCTTTTTGCAGTTGTTTACGGCAATAAACAACGATGTCAACAATGACCGTAAATGAACAAAACGATGACATCAGTCTGCACTTTGCATCAAAGAAGGAATTATGCAAGCGCTTGAAAAAATGTTCAACAGCACTGAAAGGTAAAACGTTAGTTACATTAAAAATTTCCTGATATAAGAGCGACATTTTTGTTGACAAATCAACGATTTGCGAAGAAACGCGCGACGAAATCGAAATCTGTAGGTATGCATAGAGAGGCTCATCGTTGTTCCGAGGGGTTTTTGACAGGTACTCCTGTTTTCCTCCCTAGCCCCACAAAAAACTAACATTTTTAAATTCCAATTCAATCTGGAAACAGTCTATAGAATAGCCACTCTGTGGATTCTCCACTGAAATTGTTCATTCGTTGTTGTATTTATTTCATTGTATTTTTACTCCGATTGGCGCTGAGAAGAGGGTTGAGGGAACCTTTGCATATACGCATGCTCCACGCTCCACTTAGGACCAATAGACCTTTCTCCAAAATGGCCACCGCAAATTCATATTAAGCTGAGCGTAAAATCAATACCAGCACCTGGAAGACCACATCTTGCGTAATCGTACAAAGTTTCGTTAGGTTAGGTTCTACTTGAGTCGAGAAAACGGAAGTTGAAAACTGGAAAATTTAGAGACGTTTGTATTACTGGGGATATGGCGTATACCCCCACTCATACAAACATCGACCCAAGTTCGACCCCCCAAGAAATTTCTTTCTTTCTTTTACTTTATTTGAAATAAAACTAAGAGAGAAATGACCTTCGTGTTAAAATAACGAAGTGTGCAATCTGGTTTGCGCTTGATTTCGTCTTGGTTCTATATATATGTTATTTGTTATTAGTTTTCCTGTTGATTTCTCGATTTCGTTCTAAGTAATTCGCTGTTGTGATTTTAGTTCTGACCGCATGCCAGCATAATAAAGTAAAGAAGACTGAATGTTGTCTGCATGTGGTTGATCACGGCGAACTCCTACTCGTTCTAGTCGGGTCGGGAACGCGACACAGACTAATGCTACGCGACACAGGCTGATGCTATATATCTCAATTTTGATTGGCTAAATTAAAAGCACTCTGCAAATTCCAGATGGCACTGTGTCAACGCGTCATATCTACAGACACTGGTATTTATGCATGTAGGTATGACGCATTTTTGCAGACAATGTTTTTAATACATGTCTATTGACGTCATGCACGTGTAACACGCGTCGTTCGCTTCATTACTGGCAACGAAAAATAAATTAAAATATTCCACAATCCGCGAAGGAAAAAGCTATGCAAAGCGCTACAAAGTTAAGACCAAAATTATGATTTAGTTTTTAAAATGTATAATAGATAACACAAACCTCGACCTTGATAATTCTCGCTATCATGCTCAACCTAACCAAATAATTGTTTATTTTATTTATACTTCTACTTATAGAAAATCTTCCATCGGTTATTAATGTAAATTGCCCAATGGAGTGTAAATAAATAGTTTGAAAACGGCAATGAAACTTCGCGCTCGCTATTCTGAATTGTTCAGATGAAGGAATTTAACTTACTATTTTTTTATCTGGACGAAGAGAAAACAATGTAACGATAGTTACAGATTAAAAAATAAATGTGTCTTATTAAAACAACTTTGTTTTAACTTTATTCACGGTTTGTGTTTAGAGCGGAAGCTTTACCTTTGATATCGCACTTTGTTCCAGAGAAGGAACCGTTTTCCCGCCTTTTTTCCCGCCGGCATCGCAATAAATAACATGCCTGGCCACTTACTTATTAGCACTTCAGCAGGATAGAAACTCAAAGATAGAATTGTAAAACAAAATGGTTCGTGTGGATTATCCTGGTACAAGCAAACCAATTGATACAACTTCAGTTTTAAAGTTTTATTCGGGAATATCGCTCGGCCTGGCGGCATGGAATATTTTTGAGAGAAAAACAAAATTGTCAAAAATAAGGTAGGGGAGGGGTCCCCTAGATTTCTGAAAGAAATTGGCGTCCATAAAGATAATCTTACCTCTGTAATAATTTGTTTTGAGACGGATGAAACTTAAGAAAGTGGCAATTGAGAAACTGTTGCGAACGATTACTTTATTCGAATTTACATTTTTCTTTGAGTTTTTTTTTTTCATTTTACCTAAGTTATTATAATAACTAGGAAGCGAACTCAGTCGGGCTAAGGGGCGAACTCAGGTAAACTTGGGGAGTGAACACAAAAAGCGAGGTGCGAACTTGGACGATGCATTCTTGAGACGGTGTTAAATCTCCTGATTCCACTTCAGGCACTCGCCTACTTCTTCTCGCTCTCGTTTTGCGCTATACTTTGTGCGTAAGCAAATTCAATTTTATGTATATCGATACGTTATTCTCTGACAGCCCAAGAGCATCTAAATAACGCTTAAATAATATAACCAATGACTGGGTGATTTGACTCGGACACGGATTCTTACTACTGAGGGACTCAACCGGCGGATGGAAAAATATAGGTTCACTCTGATACGTGTAAACAAATACATATTCCAGTTCAGGGGCTCCACTGTTCCAGCAACAACAACAAAAAATATTAGCTTTCCCAAGCAAAGCTTATCTCCAAATCTGATGAAGGGAAATATATTGTCAATTTCTGATAGCCGTGGTGCACCCAATTGTACAAAGTTTGATGTAGAAAGCCTTCGATATGATTAGCGGAACTAAAATACTTCACTGATTTTACATACAAAAAACACTCTAGCAAGACAGAGGAGAACAGCATGGATCTCAGCAGAGGAAAATCAAGTTTATCGCAGAAATTTACTCAACAAAATAAGACCAGTTCATTTTAACTCAAAATATTGCGGGGGAGGGTTACGGTATATTGATCTCCTATCTCTGGCTATGAGCTTAGCCTCGACAATGTAGGATTGAAACTCTGACAGTCCTCACTCGTAACACGAAAGTAAACAAAAATAATGCTACCAGCGGCCACAGAAGAAATATATCTAACTTCAAACGAATGACGTGTAAATAAATTTTGTCGCTGAAATTCGGAATTATTTCCTGGTTACACCAGTTTTTTTTTAAAAAACCTTGTGGCAAAAAAAAGTAATGCAAACGAAAATACAATCGAAGCTGCCCTACACCTTGCGAAACGAGAACTATGCCAAAGCCTAGAGGAGTAAAGCGACCCGCTCTGGATGTTACGACCAACCCGCATTTGTGGAAAAACCATGTTTGAATTGTTTAATCCAAACCGGCCCCCTGTAATTAGAAAAGCTCTCGTAAGCGTTCACGCAACACACCCGCGCGGAGGAAGCCCGGTGGGAAGTGACACCCGCGACCACTTTGATAGGGGAAATTGTATTAATCAAAAAACTGTGCTACCCTTTTTCCTTTGTTTTGTTAAGCTCTCTTAGGCAACCCACTTGTTGTGCTATAACATTTATGAGACACCAATACCAGATATAATCATATCTTTATTGATCGTGGCGACACAACAATCTGTTATCAGTCCTAAAACCGCTCAAAATAAAATATTTGTTATTCACCACCTCATATGGAAGGGAAACCTCTATTAAGGAGGCAAACGGGGACACCTTTTTGAGCATCCCAAAAGCTATTTTCAACCTCCATAACCACTAGTTCTGCCTTAGGTACCTTTTTTTCGTTCCTGGCCCAGCCGTGGTGGGGGGGGGGGGGGGGGGGGGGGTGGGAAATCAAGAAAACTATAATAAGATGCTAAAACGGCAAAGATTTGAAGATTCCATCGTAAGTATTAAAAAAGCAAAATGTTATGAAAAACTGAAAATAAAGCTAAAAAATCACACACATTTGGGTTATATAAAACGATCGTGTATCCGAAAAGTATTGGTTTGCTTAAAAAAATGAAATTATGTGGTAAGTAACGCATCTCAAAATGTTTATTTAGTGGCAACATGTACGCAAAT
>MU826858.1:642789-673194 GCA_029204205.1 Desmophyllum pertusum
TATCTCTCCTTCTCCCCCACTTTCCCTCTTCCCCCCCATTCCCTCCACCAGCGCAGATCCTTTCCCCCCCCCCCCCCCCTCCCTCACACATTGCACATCACCGAGCCTACATTACGTATCCCTTACACATTCTTCCCACCCATCATACTGCCTATGACTGTCCTTCACATAACTACTCTAGTAAGCCCCGTCCACCAGATAGAGCTCACCGCACGGACGACCATCATACAAGCTCCCGCGCCCTACTCTCCCTCTTATCCAATCCACCCTCTTCAGTCCTCCCCCTCGCCAGACCCCCCTTCCCCCCCCCCCCCCCCCCAAGGCAGAATAGGGTTAAGGGGAAAACTCATCTGCTAATGAGTACAAAACTATTATTTTTGATCAATTTCAAGTGTATTTCATCAGTCCGTTATTGGTATAATCCACACCAGGGGTGATCTCCTGTCCACACATGACAAGTCAAATCGCAATTTAAACAGTCCAAGGTTGCTGTTGCGAGCTTAAATTATGCATTTCAAATGTCGCTTAAATAAATTGCTGCTTACAAGTCAAGGAAACAGGTATTTTTGTTTAGGTTAATAATTAACAACACCCCGCCCAGCCTCCATTCAGGGGACACTTCTCTTGGTCCCGAGGTTGTCCTCTTGGAGGTTTCACTGTAATTCTCTTTTCCATTGTATTTTTTATTTATATTTTTATTTTAATTTCAGTTCGTTTTCTATCACTATTGTTCTATACGCTTTTGCAATACTGTAATGATTTATGGTCATGCAAATATAGCTCATTGTTGTTGTTCTTGAACAAGAGAATTTTTCAATCTCTGTGGATGTGTGAACTATATTCGCAAACCTCTTCTGTGATAGGCAATAACTATTTAATATTATCCACAATACTTTGTGCTTATAAAGCGTGGTCGCTTACGAGGGCCCATTCTCGTAAGCTAAGCGATCAGCTCTAGTTACGACCACTTTTTCGAATGGTGGTTGCTTACGAGAGCTTCGACTGTACAAGGAATTTTGCAAATTTCGCGATTTTTCGGCGAATTTGAATTGAACGACATTCGTTTGAAACGAAATATCGCGTGATATTTTGGGACTTTTATTTTTTCCAATTATTGGGAAATTTCGCCGAGCCTTGTGGGAGAGATATCATTGCTGCCGCAAAAGTTGTGGCTCTGGCTGATGGCATATCGTTGCCGCTCAGCGAGATATCGTTGCCGTTCAGCGAGATATCATTGTCGTGCAGCGATATATCATCGCTGATTTGAATCGATTGCTTTCCTGACATATTAGTGACAGGCAAACATGGATACAAAATCCCAGAAATTGTTTAGGTCTATCAAAACCATATAACCCCGTACTTTTAAACCCCCTTCCCCTCACCCTTTTTGTTCAAAACTCTGCTGGGGATGCTAGGGTTCATTGTCCGACTAATGCGACGAATCAGAACCACGGAAAACGCTTTCGAAAACAACAAATTATAAAGCCTTAGCCTTGGTACCAATTTGTCAGGCGGCTACAATTGTAGTTAGCCAGGATATAGTGGCTTGGAGAAAATGCCATCGCAGGGTAATATTTCTTTGTTTAGATCGCTGTCAACAGTTGTTCATTTCAAAGAACAACTTCAAGTGAACATGTTCATCGATGTTTCGAGTAGGAGAACTATATTACCGTAAAAAATAACACCAGTATCAGTTGAGGCAACTAGAAAGTTACTCTTTTATCGGAACATTTGCAAATTAATTTGCGAAGGGTGTCTTGGTGTTTTCGTTAGCGATTTTGCCAAAAGAAATTCAGTGTTAAAGTGAATTTAATAGAAATCAATGATTCATCTTAATTTATTTCATTAGCTTGTAGCTTAGAATTCGTAAAGAGCTATCACTATGTTCAAAACTGACTGTTGTTCATTTCAAAGAAGGAAGTGTATAGAATTTTTAGATTATTTTTTTGTTTCCCAGACATACAGAAACTGTAGATCACAACTACGCGCAGTTTTACCCGAAAATTGTGATATTTTTTCGCCTTTGGGGAACGATTGTACATTGTTTTGAAATTATTGCTGTCGATTGTGGCGAAGGAATAAATTTGTAGATTACTGAGTTCCGCGGGGGCATTTTGAGAGTGACACTGTTTGTCCCACGATACTTAATTTTCGGTGAGCAGGGAAGACGAAGCTGAACCCGCACAAGGGAAGGAATTGTCTGAGATGCAGAGGAAGCAATCACTTGCTAGATGACCACACAGTTACCTTGGATAAGACTAAGATCCTGTCGGTTGACCAAGATGGTTTGAAAGAGGTGTAAAAAAGGCCATTTATATCCGAACCAACAAACCTTCCCTCGATGCAGACGGAGGAAGAATATATAAACAACCGCCGTATGGAACAATCTGTTGGAGAGCCGAATTCAACGGATAACTGGCCCTACTCTCATTAGTCTCGTATGCGCGTCCAACGTCTAAGTAAAACAAGTCCACAGACGTGTGACGAAAGCTTTTGACTTATTCCAAATATTTTCCTGAGTTACAAAGCTCAACTTTATCGAATTTATTTGCACTTTGCTAAAGTGTGTCAGGGCAGGGAAAGTTAATCGCTCGGTAAACAAGTCAGAGCCTTGGAGGCGGGACTAGAGCCTAGTGAGACTTGTGGGCAAGATGACGTGATGAGAAAACGGAGGATTTTTATTCCTACAAGTAGAGCACGTTAAATCGCGAAACCCTACAGTGACACTAGAAGTAAACAGGCAGAATGTCACATTTTGAGAGTTCAAAAGCACAAGCCGTCTGCAGCCACCAAGGCTGTCATAGAAGTTTCTCAGGGGATGACCGAGACCAGCTCTGGCGTTAGTTGGCTGTTTCCACGCCACCATCAGTAGAAGCCAAAGAACATCCAGGAGATTGGTCTACGTACTCAAGGGTCGCATCACCATATTACAGTCCTCGGATCCTAATCAATAGGTAACAATATCTACTGAATACAGGTTAGATCTAGATCAGTACATTCACTCTCCTCTATATCGCCCCTACCTTGTACGGTCACATTGAGCTGTATAATATATGTACATCTGAGGATTAACATGCATGGTGCACTATTTATTGTCTAATCACACATGGTTGCACATGGATTGGTTGTGTATTGATTATCTTCTGAGGAAAGGTACTTACAGTTCATCAGTATCTGCTGGCAAATGCTGTGAACAGACGTCAGCTGTTTCCCTTTACACGAGACTTTTTTCCGTTCGGACGCCACCGATCAGGTCTTACAGACACATGGTTCTGGGCATGCTGATGGAAAGGCCAAAAGATAAATATTATAGTGACCAACGAATCGCCCTAAATAGACAAGAACTGAGCAGTATATTCACACACTGGTTTCAAACGCATTTAAACTTCAAAGTATTCAAACCAGTAATGATTTTAAAAACATTTTACGTTTTTCTAACATTAATCATTTTCTTTCTGATACATCAACCATATTTTGACGGCTTGGTTCACCAATTTCGGTTTTAGTTTCAGTGTCTTTACACCTTTAACACTGCCTGATTACTTATCTTCAATTTTATAGAAATTCTTGAAATTCAGATGGAGATCCAAGACGGGCGATCTTGGAATCTGTGACGTAATTTTACATGTAGCAAGATGACGAGAGAGGAAATTGACGTAAGCATTTTTGCTAACAGTCGAATTAATTTGACATTGTTATTATTTTTTCAATACAGCGAAATTATTTTTGTTTGGAGTGAACAGTTTTTTTCAAAATTGATTGACCTTTCACCCGGCTTTCGGTAAGGATAATAAATAGCTGCGGTCTCTATAACAATGACACTAAACTCTCGCCTAGTGAAGTATTATCCTTAAGCCCGGCGTATCACATCGAACGTTCGGAAATCGAACTTATCGAAACTCAATCGAACTAAATCGAACGATTGAATTCGATTTTGTTCGATCATCGAACTAAATCGAACACATATTTTTTTTGTGAGTTCGATTTCCGAAACCAAATCGAACCAAATCGAATGTCATCGTTCGATTTCGTCCGATTTTTTTGTTTTTCATATTATTTATTTTATGTCATCCCGGGTGCTCATTAGCACACTGTGACAGGTAACTCAGTCCTGTAATGACCCAAAGGGCAGATGGATGAGCTGGCCGAGTGGAGTTTTAATTAACCTTCCGTCGAACGTACATTGAACACAGTTTCGGGAAAGCCGACAAGCTAGGGAAATCTCGCCTTACGCTGGGAAAGGCACCATGCTACGATCAAATACCCTGCGCGTGCCCGAAACCGAAACGTTCCGATTTCTGTCGATCCGCAATTTTTTTTTGTGCGAGTTTTCGTGATTTTCGTTCGAATAACCGCAACTAATCGTGTGAACTCGGTTCGATTTCTTTCCGATTGCAACAATTTTTTTTTGTGAGTTCCGATTTCGGTGTTGCGATGACCGAACTAAAGCGACACTAAATCGTTTCGATTTAGTTCGATTAAGTTTTCGATTAAGTTCGGATTAAATTTCGTTTCTATTTACGTTTGATGGTGATACGCAGGACCTTAAGGTCTCAGCCACCCTGCAGGACCGGGGGGGGCGCGCGGGCGGAATCGTTTTGTAGCGTTAGTTTGTTTTTTATAAAAACCCTATAACCCATTAGTTTTTGAAAGCTATAATAATTCCAGATTATAACATGCTATTTTACTACAAAAAAGCTGTGCTAAAAACTGTAAAGTGTGGTCGTTCGTGTGAAAAAGGGAAGATTTGTGTAAAAAGTAAATGTACTTTATAAAGCATGATAATGTTCACTCCTCGAAATAAACAGAAGAAACGATTGACGCCGATTCGCTTCTCGGACACGTCGGCTAAAAAACGTGTCTCAGAATTTTTGACAGTGCGTGTGTTTTTTCTTTATGGCAATTAAGTTGGGGTGACAATAGTAGCACTCTTGTGGAAAAAAAGCTTAGCTTTAAAATTAAAAGGAGTATTAAAAATCCGCAGAAAGTTTTGTAGAGGAGATGTATGTCACCATCTGGCCAAATTTCAGCCAACATGGTGGATGGCTGCGTGGCGTGACTTGGATGTTCAAAACGATAACGCGTTGCCTCGGAAAAAATGTTCCTTTCCGAGATAACAAGACAGAAAATACATTTTTTGCGACCGGCATCTTACCTGGCAATGATGATTTATTGACACCTAGAACGATCTATACTGATCGAATACCATAGAGGCGGATCAAACTTTCTAGCAACTAACAATAGGACTTTGACAGTGATAACATGTAGACACGGAACGAAACTTTGTGTAACACACTTACGCGATAGCCAGGCGATTAGCGAGGCGATAGCCAGAGGCCGAATGCGCGCACTCAAAATCCCCCCCGCCCCTCCCCCCCCCCCCATATCAGAGGCAACGACTGCGATACTCAAAAACAGATTGTGCTGCTGTAAGAAAATGGGATTAGCCTGGTTAAGAAGTCCTTCCTTCTATCTTCTACAGTTATTTTTTACAGGCCACCAGTATGCGAATATTCGAGTAATTAATGTCCGCGGTCGCACGCCTAGCGACTTCACTGTGCGCGTTTTGTGTTGCCGCATCAATCACCTAAAATTAACTTTAGTTTGTATTGTACAGGGCGACTTCATTTTGCTTTAATTATTGATGCGAAGTCACTTGCCTTCACTCTTGAAGTGGTAGGAGAAAAACATTTCGCTCGCATGAAATCGCTTTTTATTTAAATCGGCCGTGCAGAGCAGACAATAGTCACCTATCTAATTGAATAATGCATATATGACTAATACAGAAAAATAATGAAAGAAAATATTCTCAGGTTCATAACCTTTCCACAGAAATAACATTTTGATGTAGAAATTTGGAAATAAACCTCTTTGCGAGATCTACCAGAATTTTGAGCAAAAAAATCGAAAATTCACCAAAAATGGTAATTTTGGGGTGGCTGATACTTCATTAAACTTTGAAAAAATCTGAAAGGGCCACGGACCAATACAAAGGAAACCGTATCATGGTGGATCTAAATCAGAAATTTAAAGAATGAAAAATACAAACACAGAAGGCCTGACTGTAATGGATAAATGTGAATATATTTCAATATTTCGTCAGGAACGGGCCTGACTCTTCAGGGAACTAACTCCAAGAAAAAAGTTACAATTTTAAACACCAAAAGACAAACGAATATTAAGATTACAAGTAAAACAAATATTAAGTGACACCTTAAGCAGCGACGTTCTGTAAAAATCGAACTAAAATCGGCTTTCGGCGGCACAAGTCAGAACAAATCAAATTCGCTCATATTTTTGCTCATAGATAGGCCCTAGTCAGAAACTAAACGGACTGTAGTATAGTTTTTGAAAATACAGCTTTTTTCGGTAAAAATATGCGAAAAACCATTTTGCCCCCGATTCGGCTTTTGCGGGGTCCCCAAAATCGAACTTCCGGTTTGACAGAATTTTTGGAAAATTTGATCGCTTCGCGCACCATACCACAGCTTATTTTTTCAAAATCTTTAAATAGCATTGATATACTGTCTAGGTCTTCATTGTTCGATTGAAAGAAAAATAAAAATAAATCTAACTTAGTTTTGAGCCAGAAACAATCGATTTCAAAAATCATAGCGCTAAATAATGCTGAACTTGCTTGCCGCAGCTCCGAATATTTATGCGGAGAACAACACTGACAAATTTTATCTATGTGCGATTAACTTAAAATTTCGTAAAACAGTTGTTCTATGGGTTAACTATACGTTCATCTTGATAGGCTATATAGAAACAATCTCTGGGTTAAATGATTTTAAGTGGCCCGCTTTGACCCGTGTTTATCACTTATTTTGCCGAAAATATGCATTTCATGTGTTAAACAATGGCGTGACACGGCTATTCACGGGAGACTCGCTCTGATAAAAAGATGATTTCCAATTAATCACAGTGAAGATATCTAGCATAAAGGTAAATGAAAAACATAATGGAACCAATTTTGTTTTATTTGTTCGTTTAATTATAATTTATGGCATCCGCTTTTAGCAGTTTTATTTTTTCATACCCGATTGCGATTAGAACAACCTATTAAATAGCATGAGGTATTTTGAGAATTCCGCTCCAAGTAGCCTCAAAAACAAGCCAAGGCTATAAATATAAACTACCTAGTTGTGAACTCTTTAAAAAATAAGAGCAACCGGAGATAGTTTTTGTTCACACGTTTTGAAGGCAGTTGGAGTGAGACTTGGAAACCGTTGCGTGACCAGTACACGATGTTGATCACCAAGTCGCAGATGCAGACTGTAATTTTAAGTTAAATCTCGTCGAGGGGGTTCTAAAGGAAATACATTCCCAGTTACATTGTTAAGCATAACAAGTCGGGATTGTTTGTATATGAAGGAAACTCCTGCAGTAATAAATATATCGTGCTCACTTAGTTGCTCGTTATACCGTAACCTGGGGGCCGGGACTCTCTCGTATCATAGTGACAATCGGTGGGTGACGGTGGTGTAATTTCCTTGAAAGGAACCCCTCAAGGATAACAGAATCACGCTATATGGGTGTGAACTCGAATTCAGGTTACCTCCTAAGATGCATCAATTCTAAAACAAAAACCACTTACTACCCAATACCCTAAATGCTATCGGGATAACTCTAACAGAGAGGTATGACAATAACAAACAACCCCCTGGAACGGCAACTCACAAAATATCCGTACTCCTAGATACTACTTCTTTTAGTCTCAATTATTAATAAAACCATAGACGTTTTCATTTTTCAATTTGTGCACGTTTCGCGATTCGTCTCAGATACCCTTTGACCAGTCTTCGTGCAGTCATACTAGCCTCGTCCGCAGTCGTCCCCCCGCTCTTTAGTCGCGTGCGTGGTTGCACCACGCAACCTTTTTCTGCTCTTTACCGACTAAATGCAACGGATTGTCGTGTATGTCATCGTTGCGGTTTTGCGCACTCACGCTCCGAGGCAGAAGAAACAAGGGAATAATTGAAACCAAGTTGTATGTGTTATCACTGAATAAGCTAAAGCGCAACATCACTGCCTGGGGAGAGCTCTGTTCAGGCCAGCCCTTTTGTTCCGGTTTACCGTCGCCGAGGGACCAGATTTTTCAGTTTCCAAAAAACTGTTTACGGAGTATTGTACGGTAGGCAATGTAGTCTGACCCTTTTAACCCTTTTACTTGGGAAAATAAGCAAACTTATGTTTTTGCAAATGTATATTTACAAAACATTTTTTCAATGCTTAATATTTGAAGGTATTTCAGTCTTGAAGCAAACACCGTGTGGTAAGCACCAAGTTGACGTGCCCTGGCAACATGAAGATACAACTGAGAGGAAATATGGCTATATATATGTGCATGAAAATGTGACGTGGGAAATACTTGAGAACGAAAAAACCAGCTACGATGTTAACATTTCCTCCTTTGTCCATGCGGGTTAGGTGGCTCCTCAAGAGTTCTTTCGTGTTCGGGAAAACAAGGTTTCAATTTGATTCAAAAGGATCACCTACTGTAATGAACAAAAACAAACTGGAAAGAAGCTTGACCCCGTCTCAGGTGTCCCAAGAAATGAAAGTTGCGAAATATTCCAACCCTCGAACGTTACATCCTACCCTAACCCAAATTATACACCCATGACTGTACAGTGGGAGGAGAGTTATTGAATCCCATAAGACTCCTTGAAAGCCTTATGCCTTTAGTAGAGAGCCTATAGCTTGCTTTACAGCATAAGGTGCGTGGTTTTGCTGTTAATTATGACGTCTACGTTTAATATACGTACGTCATGAAGTACACCATCTTCTATTTCAGGTTTTCTTTTCTCGTGACGAAAGAAACAAGCCAGTAAATCGGTAAATGAAATGTCATTTAAAAATTCAATAATTGGGCCGATAAACCTGCATGTCAAAACACGCGGTTGTCATGGTAACATTAAACAGTTGTCAAATCAAACTGATCCTGAGAAATGAGCGAACAGTTACTGAACATTTTAGCATCCCAGAGTGCAAATTTTGCACGTCTGAGATGCGTCACGATGTCTCCAGTTCAGTAGTCTTACAACACGACACATGTGTGAACTGCGAAGCAGCGAAGTATTTCGCACCTAAATCTGAAACATCTTACTGAGCTTTTGGGGATAAATAATACAGTCTTTCAGAGATTGCCGAAAATCAACGTAAGATTTTCAAGGATTATACGAGGTCTTCCGGAGAATGTCGAGGCTCGATCGAGTTATTATCAACTGAGATCGGTCAAAACTGATAGCTGAGAAATGGCTAAAATTTCAACTGATAACTGAGGATTTCCCAAATTCTAATTTGTAACTAAGAATCCATCAGGACCCTCTATATAGTTACTGGAATATTTTGGACTCCCAAGCCTATAGCCCTGTCGCTATGAAAACGAAAACCAGCAGCAGCGGAACCAGAGGTGCCCAATGTTATGAGAAGCTGATAAAAAATAAATAATTAAAATAGCACTGGATTCAGCAAACAACGAAAGTGCTATTTTAATAATTTTGTATACATGTAGTATTATTGAAACACAAAATAATTTTCGCCGTCATTTTCGTTACTCTTCTTTCGTCATTGTTTTCTTGCCGAGGCTGAGCATATTTTATATACCACTGGCCTGTACCAGCAGAGAGCATTTCTCCATATATTAATTTATCACTCATTTAAAATTAAATAAACCATTGAGAACTGGTTAGTTGTACTTCTCAACCATTTGTAATTAGTGGTAATCAGGCGAAAGTAAATAAACTTAGCTATTTGAACATTAAAAAAAATATATTTATTCCCGTCGCACGCTATAAACAGAGTCACGCAATGCTCTAGCTATGGTCGAACATGCTGCAGGGAGAATAATGGTCAATAATTCAAGAACATAATTTACTCATTTGATCTTTACCTGAAAGTTCTAGTTTACCAAGAGGGCGATACATTTATAGTGTTTGAAGAATGAACAAAATATGATAGTGTTTCAAATTTGCAAAGTTTGAAGAGAAACAAACCGGCATAGTTTAGGTCATAAAACGAACTTGTGGTTTCAAAATGCAAATATACTAATAGTAGCATAAAAAAAGTCAATAAGAGATGTTCTTTAGGTTCCGATTTAATGATCAGCTATATTTTATGCGTTTCCCTATAGCTATGTTAAAGTGATTATTATCGAGTATTCAGATTGCGACTGGCCCTGTCACGCCATTGTTTACACATGAAACGGCATATTTTCGGCAAA
Source organism: Desmophyllum pertusum (assembly GCA_029204205.1). Lineage (NCBI taxonomy): Eukaryota > Metazoa > Cnidaria > Anthozoa > Scleractinia > Caryophylliidae > Desmophyllum > Desmophyllum pertusum. Next base: position 653,015 of record MU826858.1, read on the forward strand.
ATAAGTGATAAACAAGGGCCAAAGCGGGCCACTTAAAATCATTTACCCAGATATTTTTGTACATATCCTATCAGATGAACTTATAATTAACCCACAGAAAACGTTTTTACGGAATTTTAAGTTATCGCACATAGATAAAATGGTCAAGGTTTTCTCTGCATAAATTAGCTTGCAACAAGTTCGCAAATTTAGCCCTATGATTTTGATCTTGTTTCGGGCTCAAAACTAAGTTAGGTTTATTTTATTTTTCATTCAATCGAACAATGAAGACCTAGACAGGTTTCAAATGCTATTTAAAGATTCAAAAATAGCTGTAGTATGGTGCGCGAAGCGATCAAATGTCCCGAAAATTCTGTCAAACCGGAAGTCGATTTTGGGCCCAATCGGGGCAAAATGGTTTTTCGCATATTTTTACCGAAAAAAGCTGTATTTTCAAAAACTAACTACAGTCCGTTTAGTTTCTGACTAGGGCCTTTCTATGAGCAAAATATGAGCGAATTCGATTTTTGACTTGTGCCACCGTTTGGTCGACTTTTACAGGAAGTCGCTCTTAAGCATTTTGTGCGATTGTGCCAAATTTAAAACCGAATGAAGTGTAAAACTATGATCGAATATTACCATAATATAACATCTTAACAGAACGCGCATGGAATCTCCCTACATATCTGAACTACCGGTAACACTATCCGGTCATTAACTTTATTTCCGCATATTCGATCAGACGCCTACAGGAGCCCATTACCCGGAGCCTCCATACGTACTATATTCTTGAGTCAACCCTGTCCCGTTTCAGTTTATTTTAGAATTGATCTCCCGCGAAATTATCTTGTTTCCGCTGACCGCTGACGTCCCCCCACTGAGACCAAAAAAAATGGCGGCCAAATGGGGGAATCCACTCTTGGTTCCTTCGTCCGTTTTCCTTTACAATTTTACGTCCGTTTCCTATTCTTACAACCGAGGGAAACTGGTTGTTAGCTGACTGGAAGTTAATAAACAACTTGATTGAACTGGAAGCGAATGAATGTCATCTTGAACATCGCGGTGGCGCGATCAAAACTTTCATCGATAGTTGTCTTTGTCTGTCTTGTTCGAGTGGTGTTCCTTGTGTGGTGTTGTCGCGATGTAAGCCTTTCGAATAGATTCGAAATGAAGCGCTCTGTAGAGGATTCGGGTCTTTCCGAGATCCAATAGCAGTAAAACAGGGAAACATTTATAGCGACTGAATATTTGGATTTCGGCCGTCCGTGGAGGCAATGGCGAAAGTGCGAGCTCGAGCGGACGTGGCAGCGAAAAACACGATACTAATGTTGTACCCGAAGCGAAAAATGTGAAGGATATCCAGCGAAGGGGACTCCAGGAAAAGAAAGCTAGCAGTTCCTGCAGAGAATAATAAGGTGACAGGCCTACACGGCGACTACAGCTCGTGACATTTCATTTTGTACATTTTCTGTTCTCTATTATAAAATTCGGTTTGCTTTAAAATAGCCTGGAAGACGGCTGCACGCCTTCAGAGATGGAAGGCGGCTGCATTGGCAGGTTAGGTTTGCTTCCAGCGTGTTTCTAACGCGCAATATATGTTTTATTATGAGGAGGATTTTCGAGTAGAGCGCTTCGACTGTGTACAATTCTAGAAAAATTGGCTCAGAGGTCATGTTTGATTTCCTGTTTTGTGGCATTCCCTCCGTCCTCCGTATCTTCAAAATTATTGAAAGCTACGAACAACGAAACTTAGAGGGTATACAGTAAGTCTAACAATGTTTATGGTTGACGTATGAAACCCGACATGACGACGTTATATGACGTATAAATCACGTCATCATTTTAGAACAACCGCCATCTTGTTTCCGCCATCTTGGATTTATGGATTTTTCCAAAACGTCAGAAACACCAAAAATGACTCAAAGTAAGCAAAACTAAAGGCCCAGTAATACGGGCAACATTTTCTTTCACAACTTGTCGCGCAACATTGTTGCGTTGCAAGTTGAAATGTGTTTTTGCGCGTATTACCACCCGTGTTGCAAAGTTGCGGCAAACATGTTGCACTACTTCGCGCAACACGTTGCTGCATCCAAGATGGCGGAAACACGATGGCGGTTTGTTCTGAAATAATAAAATATTCTAAAATGGTCAAAAAAGGTCAAAGTTATTGCCAGAAAGTGATATGCTTTCTTAACCCTACTTTTTTTTTCCGTTTGTGAGCCTGCCCCCTTCCCCCACTCCCTATATATCTCGAAAAGTATTGACGCTATGAAAATGAGACTTATTTGGTGTGTAAAGTATCCAAAAATGTTTATGTTAGTGTCACGGTGTCAACTATGACATCATACACGCCATAATGACGTCCATACATTTAAAACATCCGCCATCTTGGATCCTTAATCGTGGATTTCTAATTGTTCATAAATTTCAGGTAGTCTCCAAATTTGATTGAAAAAAATCAAGACAAATATAAAGATGTTAAAATGGCAAATATTTTGGAAGGATTTTCATCGTAAAATGTGAAAATTTCATGAAAATTAAGCTAAAAACACTCCAAATTTGGGTATGTTTTCATCAATATTTTCTGGCATTTCAGTCACGCGTTGTATTGAAGCGATCTGTTATCCCGAAAAGTATTCATGCTATAAAAATGAAACTGTGGTGTATAAAGCATCCAAACATGTTTTATTTTAGAGGACGATCACGAATCATTTATGATATCCTATCATGCCAAAATAACGTAATACTTTAAAAAATATCCGCCATCTTGGAACCGCCATACTGGATCCGCCATCTTGGATTTCTAAATTGTTCAGAAATGTTTGAAAATCACCAAATTTGATTTATAACAATCGAAAAAATATAAATATGCAAAATATGTAAATATTTTAGAAGAAACTCTTCGTTAAAAGCGGAAATCATCATGAAAACAACAAATTTGGGTAAAACGGCCTGTTAAAACTTAGATGCCGTGGAAACATTAAGTCTCGTGATCAAAAAATTGACACACCCAAATGTTCACAGATGAGTTTGATGGCTTAATGCTCTTTAAGTACGATAAACTTTGAAATCATCGCGACACTTTCTGCCCCCACTCACCGCCCCCCTAGAATAGACACTTCCAATTTTTGAAAAACATGCCTGCGTCCATGCAGTTCGAACACGGAGCTCGAGACACTCGCTCATTGGGGTCACTCTCTGAGCACCACTTTTCTGAATCGACCTACTTTGTAAAAACTATTTCATAAAACGTTCTAACCATTAAACTCGGCTACGGCCGTGACCTAAGTCTCCCACGCAGCCGTTATTTTAGTCGACACGTAACGCTTCGGCAGAAGCGTTGGCGTGACGACCCAAATAACAGCTACAAGAAGGCTCGAGCGTGACTGGATGTCTTCTTTCGTTGACATTCACCCATATATTCTTACGTGGTTTCGTTGTTGATATGGCTGTTGGTTTTTCGCTCGCAGGTGGTGAGGTAGTCCGACAGAGGGATGAATGGAGCATAGTTTTGTTCTGGTTGTGCTGCTTGTGTTGATGAGGGCGCTATAGCTGTCACAGCTACCACAGTTGATGATGTGGTGGGCGATGGCGTTAGCGCGGTGGGGCTCTGGCCTGCAGCATCTGTGAATGGAAAAACAATACCTCAGCATAAAAAAAACTATTAGTGGAAATTTAATTCCTTGCATTGGAAAAACTAGCATTCATTTAAGCCATGTTAATCTCAAGAAGCGTTAATTTTAACATCCTTAAACTTGATTCCACAATGCTAATTAATATATTTTTTACCCAAAATTATGAATCCTATTATAGCCAACGCAAACTGATACAAGAAAAGTAAAGGGAACGCAGGCTCACAGATATTACTAATCGGTGGCAAATAGATCAGCGAACAAAAAATAATAATAAACAAAAATTAAAGTTTAAAAGCATCAGGTGCTAGCTGTCCATGTGTTGTTCCGGACTGCTAGATACTTTTTTAAAAGCCGTACCTTAGCCGGTTTTTGATTCTTAGTTCACCGATCGAGGGAGCTAGAAATCAAACTTAAAATGGCTAAAATGCTCTAGGACAGTCAGGAAAGAATACATGGACAACAGTTGACTTGGTATGTACACTTTAATGGCTGTTTGTTATCATTTTTTGCTCACCGATTATTTTTAGCGATAAAGTTCTATATAAATCCTTATATTTTGCCACGGATTAGTCATATCATGAGCCCGAGCTTCCTTTTCTTGCATCATCTGATCTACCTGAGTTGTGGTCAGTTGACATGACACGAGCTGTCTCCATATGGCGATTTTACTGAGACTCTATTAAAAAGAAAACACCTGCGCGAATAGACTCTTCACAGTATTTTAGGATAAGAATATAGAGTTTTGAAAAGAAATGTTAATCAAAGTCACACTGTGATGATATCAGCCATCTATAGGGATGGTTTTAAATGCGTTTTTTTTTCACCAATTTTTTAACTCGTGAATGCAAAAGCAATGAACGAGTTGTAGCCGTGAGGACAAATTTCACTCATGGGGATGTAAACTTCAATTAATTAATTTATCAAATTAGTTAATTAATTAATTAATTTGATCAATTAATTAATTAAGTTGAAAATCACTCGCAACTTCTTACTTGATTTCGTTGTTGATTCGGTTGTTGGTTTTACGCTCACAGGAGGTGAGGTAGGTCCGACAGAGGCCATAGACGGAGCCACGGTTTGTTCTCGTTTTAATGCTTGCGTCGACGAGGACGCTATAGCTACCGCAGTTGGTGATGGATTGGGCAAAGGCGCTGTCTCGGTGAGACTCTGACCTGAAGCATCTGTGAATGGAACAACAGTACTTCGACATTAGAAAATACGTTATTATAGGAAATTAACGCAAATTTAAAAAAAATCGCCTTATTTAAAGTTGTGTTAATCCTGTGGATAGTTTATTTTAACGTCCTTAAATTTCCACAATGTTAATTTATACCTCATATATTCTTTTTACCCAAAATTATGAATCCTAGTAGGTTTTAGGTAGTAGAAGGGTGGCTTTTTACCCGACCACATGGCGACAAAGAGACTCGAGCATGACTGGGTGTCTCCTTTTGTTGACATTCACCCATATATTCTTACTTTGTTTCGTTGTTGATACCGTTGTTGGTTTTACGCTCGCAGGAGGTGAGGTAGGTCTGGCAGAGGCCATAGACGGAACAATAGCTATAGTTTGATCTGGTTGTGCTGCTCGTGTTGACGAGGGCGCTATAGCTGTCACAGCTACCACAGTTGATGATGTAGTGGGCGATGGCGCTAGCGCGGGTGAGGCTCTGGCCTGAAGTATCTGTGAATGAAACAACAATAGCTCAGCATAAAAAAACGTATTAGAGGAAACTAGCTTTCATTTACAAGAGCGTTAATTTTAACATCCTTTAACTTGATTCCATAATGCTAATTAATATATTTTTACCCATAATTATGAATCCTATTATATGATACTGATGCAAGAAAAGTAAAGGGAGCATAGGCTCAATATATTACTAATCGGTGGCAAAATAGATCAGCCAACAAAAAATAATAATAAACAAAAATTAAAGTTTAAAAACATCAGATGCTGTCCATGTGTTGTTTCCGGACTGCTAGATGTTTTTTAAAAGCCGTATCTTAGCCGGTTTTTGATTTTTAGTTCACCGATCGAGGGATCTAGAAATCAACTTAAAACGACTACAATGCTATAGGACAGTTAGGAAAGAATACATGGACAACCGGTTGACGTGGTATGTAAACTTTAATGGCTGTTTGTTATCATTTTTTGCTCACCGATTATTTTTAGCGATAAAGCTCTGTATAAATCCTTATATTTTGCCACCGATTAGTCACATCATGAGCCTGAGCTTCCTTTTCTTGCATCATCTGATCGACCTGAGTTGTGGTCAGTTGACATGACACGAGTTGTCTTTATGGCGATTTACTGAGACTCTATATATAAAAAAAAACTCCTGCGCGTATAGACTCTTCACAGTATTTTAGGATAGGAATATAGAGTTTTGAAAATAAATGTTAATCAAAGTCACACTGTGACGATATCAGCCATCTATAGGGATGATTTTAAAATGCGGTTTTTTATCACCGCTTTTTAAACTCGTGAATGCAAAAGCAATGAACGAGTTATAGCTGCGAGGAGAAATTTCACTCATCGGGATGTAAACTTCAATTAATTAATTTATCAAATCAATTAATTAAATAAGTTGATCAATTAATTAATTAAGTTGACAATCACTCGCAACTTCTTACTTGGTTTCGTTGTTGATTCGGTTGTTGGTTTTACGCTCGCACGAGGTGAGGTAGGTCCGACAGAGGCCATAGACGGAGCCATGGTTTGTTCCGGTTGTGCTGCTTGCGTCGATGAGGCCGCTACAGCTACCACAGTTGGTGATGGAGTGGGCACAGGCGCTATATCGGCGAGACTCTGGCCTGAAGCATCTGTGAATGGAACAACAGTACCTCGACATTAGAAAATACCTTATGATACGAAATTTACGCAAATTTTAAAAACAATCGCCTAATTTAAAGTCGCGTTAATCCTGTGGATAGTTTATTTTAACGTCCTTAAATTTCCACAATGTTAATTTATACCTCATATATTCTTTTTACCCAAAATTATTAATCCTATTACGTTTTAGGTAGTAGAAGGGTGGCCCTTTACCCGACCTCATGGCAACAAGGAGACTCGAGCGTGACTGGGTGTCTCCTTTCGTTGACATTCACCCATATATTCTTACTTGGTTTCGTTGTTGATACGGTTGTTGGTTTTACGCTCGCAGGAGGTGAGGTAGGACTGGCAGAGGCCATAGACGGAACAATAGCTATAGTTTGTTCTGGTTGTGTTGCTTGTGTTGGTGAGGACGCTATAGCTGTCACAGCTACCACTGTTGATGATGTGGTGGGCGATGGCGCTAGCGCGGTGAGGCTCTGGCCTGCAGCATCTGTGAATGGAAAAACAATACCTCAGCATAAAAAAAAAGTATTCGAGGAAATTTTAATTCCGTGCATTGTAAAAACTAGCTTTCATTTAAGTCGTGTTAATCTTAAGAAGCGTTAATTTTAACATCCTTAAACTTGATTCCACAATGCTAATTAATATATTTTTACCCAAAATTATGAATCCTATTATAGCCAACGCAAACTGATGCAAGAAAAGTAAAGGGAACGCAGGCTCAAGATATTACTAATCGGTGGCAAAATAGATCAGCGAACAAAAAATAATAATAAACAAAAATTAAAGTTTAAAAACATCAGATGCTGTCCATGTGTTGTTTCCGGACTGTCAGATCCTTTTAAAAGTCGTATCTTAGCCGGTTTTTGATTTTTAGTTCACCGATCGAGGTATCTAGAAATCAAACTTAAAACGACTAAAACGCTCCAGGGACAGTCAGGAAAGAATACATGGACAACAGTTGACGTGGTATGTAAACTTTAATGGCTGTTTGTTATCATTTTTTGCTCACCGATTTTTTTTAGCAATAAAGCTCTATATAAATCCGTATATTTTGCCACCGATTAGTCATATCATGAGCCTGAGCTTTCTTTTCTTGTATCATCTGATCGACCTGAGTTGTGGTCAGTTGACATGACACGAGCTGTCTCCATATGGCGATTTACTGAGACTCTATTAAAAAAAACTCCTGCGCGTATAGACTCTTCACAGTATTTTAGGATAGGAATATAGAGTTTTGAAAATAAATGTTAATCAAAGCCACACTGTGACGATATCAGCCATCCATAGGGATGCTTTTAAATGCGGTTTTTTATCACCGCTTTTTAACTCGTGAATGCAAAAGCAATGAACGAGTTATAGCTGTGAGGACAAATTTCACTCATCGGGATGTAAACTTCAATTAATTAATTTATCAAATCAATTAATTAATTAAACCCTATTCTGCCTGGGGGGGGGGGGGGTGGGGGCAGAAAGTGCCCGCGCTGACTTCAAATTTATCGTAACTTAAAGAGGCATTCATGCAATCATAGCCAAACGTTATGACTTTTCCTAAAAATAGGTCCGCAATATTAATGCGTACTTGTTTTTTTATGCGTTTGGTGCCAATGATGACAAGTTATGCTATTTTGCAGTAAAAATCCGGTGGGAATGCAATTTTCCTTAAGGTATTGGTTTTCTAAATAAATCCTAATAATGGGGTTGGTTACTGGAAGCTGTTTACCATTTGAAAAAAAAAATGAAATAAATAAATAAATAATCAATTCAGCCATATGGCCATTTTGGATAATAATGGATGCTATAAAATTATTAAATGATTATATTGGAGAATGAATGCTCACTCAGTTAAAATAATATTCAAGCGTATCGTATACTGTACAAACAATAGGTTAAGCTGCACTCATGGCCAAACTACTCACGCTACCAGGGCGTATCCTGTTTTTTGTAGGCATGAAGCGACTAGGAGTATTGCTACTCCTCCTGGATGGATATTAGACCATAGCAGATCCCCCCCCCCCCCCCCCCCCCCCCGAACAAGAACACAACACAGGGGCGGATCCACAAATTTAAGAAAGAGGGGGCCGTAGAAATTTCTGATATTATTGTAATCACACAATTATTAAAAGACCTAACCTGAAATAACTTGCCAAAACCTTACAACTGAATTCTTGCCTCTTAGTTAAGGTTACTGTAAACCTTCGCGGGTGCCTTCCAGGAAATCTTTCTTATGTGCGTTGTTTTAGAAGAAACCCTAGAAAACTATATATCACTGTAAAGGTAATAGAATGAAGAATCCGATAAAAGCACTATTTTTGTCCGTTTTGTTCTGTTAGGCGCGCGCAAGCCTTCGAACGCAAAACTGACAGTGTCTGCTTAACTGAGTTACAAGCCTTCGCGTTACCGCGGACAACAAAACAATCTGGACTATATCATTCAGGAGGTAATGGGCTAACAAAGTGTGTGAGGCTTTTTCAATACTCTTATTGGTTCCCGAAAAAAATCTATTTTAAAGTTGGACAATGGATATGTTTTCGATGCGTGTCTCGCGCTAGGACGCCACGCGAAAAATATTTCGAATTTCGTTAAAGCCTCACACACTTTGGTGCATTATTGTCAAACAAACATTTGGCCAAATTTCATTAAATCCAACAAATCTACATACCCTGTTAATTCATTTGAAGAGAGGGAATTCCACACAAAAACAAATCAGGAGTTTTCGGGCTGAAAAGATTTTGTAGTTTTCACACTTAATCAAAGCGGGTGTGAATGCGGTCATGCCGCCGACCAATAGAACACAACATAGGAATCCCCCAGAGAGCCTTGTGACTAGGCAGTCTATTGAAATTCACGGGGAATGACATTTCCATGCTTAGCGACAGGAGAACATTGGGGAAAGTGAAGTCTGGCGCACAAAATTCATCGGCGAAACCGAATCAGTGGAAAAGAAAACAACCGAAGTGGAATGCACGGGAAGAACAAAGGAAGAAAAAGGCTGGCGAAAGTGGCGTCGACGAAACTGGAATTCATCCAAAGCAAGCGTTGTTTGCAGCTATAAATGCACGCGGGTATTAATAAAGCCTTCATTGATAACAGCCCTTTCCTCTCTTTTTCTCCATAAACGTCTGTAAACGGCATACGGAAGCGTAGATTTTGGTGTCATAAATTACAAGACAAGTACAAACACAAGAAACAAAGCGACGTGAAATACGAGGCGCGGGGCGAGATTGCCTTGAAAAAAAACGTCACGGGGAGCTCTGCGGTTGACACATTCTAATTGCCTTATAACACCTTAGTGGATTTTTTACTTTTATTTGAAAAACACTTTTTTGTCGATAACTCGCGCGCATTTCAAGTTTTTCAAATTATTCTTTTTGGAAAATGCAGGAAAAATAGTATTCTTCAATTTGGTTTGAAAAACAAATTTTGCAAAAAATCGTCCCTTGAAGGTTGACAGTAACCTTAAACATTATGAAAGGAATCATAGTTGGCAAAAATTTTGCAGTCCAGATGTAAGGTTTTGGCAAGTTTAATATTTCAGGTTAGGTCTCTTAATAATTGTGTGATTACACTTGTTTTCGCTGGGTTCTGAATTAGAACCCGGCGAAAACAAGTGATGTCAGGCGCGGATCCAGGAACTGAAAATAGAGTCTGAGCGCCGAATCTATGGAAGTCCGGAGGCAAACGTTTTTACATTTTCACCCTATAAAATTATATTTCTTCGATTTTGAGTCATTTGGAAAATTTGACCGATTTCCGTGTAAGTCCGTCTGGAGGCAAAGTTTTAGGTGCATCCTTTAATATGTACAGATGAAATATTTCGCCGTTAATTGTTTTAGGTGCATCTTTATGTACAGATGAAATATTTCGCCGTTAATTAACGGAGACGTTTTGCGTCTGTATTATTATATATACAGATTCACTTATTTGCTGATTTTAATTCCTCTCTGTAGAGTGAGGTCAGTACAAAATTCGCATTTATCAAATCACCGGCGCCTGGATGTAAACATCGAAGTGCCGCTTCCGGGGTTTTCTCAATTTCAAGTCAGGACTCAAAAGTTCAACAAGAGAGAAAAAATCCTCCGGGCCCCTGGGTAAACTACCAAGAAACTATGTACAGTGAAAGAAATGCATTTTTTAAATAGAGATCTATAAATTCAAGAAAAGCGCAAGAAATCAGAATGAAAACAAATAAACTTAAACTTATAAAACAAGTTGTTTACACAGCACTCCAACATGTCTCGAACTCTGCGACATAAACATTGGTTTTAACTGAACTCGTTCTTTATCGATCGAAGGCCGGTTTGTTTTGCTTTCCTAGCAATAAAAAGTCCAGAAAGTCGTCCTGTTGTCGTTCTGACAGGCAATTGTGACAGGGTTTATTTCATTTGGAGTGGGATGTATGTAACGAATATTTCGCTGAGATTGATGACGATAAAATAGAACAAATTAAATTTACGCTAAAATATAAGTTCTTGTGCTTCGAGCCAAAAGCTTGTACGTTTTAAACTATAAAAGCCAAAAGTATCCTGCTACTAAAGAACTGAAAGATACACGACAATGTTTACCCTGCCAGCAGAGTAGCTTCAATCATCATAGTCGAAAAGTCGGGTAATAAACAAAACAATAGAAATCTAATTACCTTGGTCCTTGGCGCCATTCAATGACGATTTCCCAAAACAATTCCAAGCCAAAGGTCACAGTAAAAAATTGGTCAATGCAGGTATAGAGAAGTTGACTTGGATATTCGCTATTGATCGATCGCGAACTCTGGCATACAGTCCCACACTGGCCACTTTTCAGCTGGCGTTCAGTTCATTCACAGAAAAACGTTTCCACGAATTATCTATTGTCTGATATTCTCTTCTCTTCTGAAAACCTCAGAGTGGTTGGGTTGAAATTTTCCCTTCTTTGGGAAGTCCACTGCATCATGGCCGTTAAGACTGTTGGTTGTTCGGCCTAACATTGATTACGATGACGATACGAAATAACACTCGTGATGATGTGTCACTTCGGGAAATCCCAGGGGAACACCGAAGTTTGACTAACGCCCGAAGTGTTAACATTTTACGGTTCTCTATCATTGTTTTTAATGCGCATGCGCATAAAAAACAAAAATTATCTGGGAACATTTTGGTATGCTAATTTTTTGATCACGGGACTTGATATTTCCATGGCAACCAAGTTTTGACAGGCCGTTTTAGCCCAATTTGGTATTTTCAGTTTAAATGTCCGTTTTCATGAGATGTTCGCTCTTTACGAAGAGTTTCTTCCAAACTCTTTGCAATTTTTGCAACATTATATTGTTTTCGATTTTTTGAAATCAAATTTGGTGATTTTCTGACATTTCTGAACAATTGAAAAATCCAAGATGGCGGATCCAAGATGGCGGACAGGTTTAAAGTATGACGTTATTTCGGCGTGATATGATATCATAATTGATTCGTAATTGCCACTAAAATAAACATGTGTGAATGCTTTATTCACCACATAAGTTTCATTTTTATAGCACAAGAACTTTTGAGATACAGATCGTTTGACCCAAATTTGTTGATTTTTTAGCTTAATTTTCAGTTTTCATAAAATGTTTGCTTGTTACGATGAAATCCTTCCAAAATCTTTGCCGTTTTAGCTTCTTTATATTTTTTTTGATTTTTTTCAAAGTAAATTTGGAGATTTTCTGACATTTCTGAACAATTTAGAATCCAAGATTTAGGATCCAAGATGGCGGATTTTTTTTAACGTATGACGTCATTATGGCGTGTGTGACGTCATAATTGACACGTGACTGCCACTAAAATAAAGATTTTTTGGATGCTTTACACACCATATAAGTTTCATTTTCATAGCGTCAATACTTTTCGAGATACATAGGGGGGGGGGGCACTATCTGCCCCCCCCCCCCCCAGGCTCAGGAACGGAAAAAAAGCCCAGGCAGAATAGGGTTAAGTTGATAATTAATTAATTAAGTTGAATATCACTCGCAACTTCTTACTTGGTTTTGTTGTTGATTCGGTTGTTGGTTTTACGCTCGCACGAGGTGAGGTAGGTCCGACAGAGGCCATAGACGGAGCCATGGTTTGTTCTGGTTGTGCTGCTTGCGTCGACGAGGACGCTATAGCTACCACGGTTGGCGATGGAGTGGGCACAGGCGCTATCTCGGTGAGACTCTGGCCTGAAGCATCTGTGAATGGAACAACAGTACCTCGACATTAGAAAATACCTTATTATAGGAAATTTACGCAAATTTAAAAAAAATCGCCTTATTTAAAGTCGCGTTAATCCTGTGGATAGTTTATTTTAACGTCCTTAAATTTCCACAATGTTAATTTATACCTCATATATATTCTTTTTACCCAAAATTATGAATCCTATTACGTTTTAGGTAGTAGAAGGGTGGCCCTTTACCCGACCTCGTGGCAACAAGGAGACTCGACCGTGACTGGGTGTCTCCTTTCGTTGACATTCACCCATATATTCTTACTTTGTTTCGTTGTTGATACGGTTGTTGGGTTTACGATCGCAGGAGGTGAGGTAGGTCCCACAGAGGCCATAGACGGAACAATAGCTATAGTTTGTTCTGGTTGTGCTGCTCGTGTTGACGAGGGCGCTATAGCTGTCACAGCTACCACAGTTGATGATGTAGTGGGCGATGGCGCTAGCGCGGTGAGGCTCTGGCCTGAAGTATCTGTGAATGGAACAACAATAGCTCAGCATAAAAAAACGTATTAGAGGAAACTAGCTTTCATTTACAGAAGCGTTAATTTTAACATCCTTAAACTTGATTCCATAATGCTAATTAATATATTTTTTACCCAAAATTATGAATCCTATTATAGCCAACGCAAACTGATGCAAGAAAAGTAAAGGGAGCGTAGGCTCAATATATTACTAACTCGGTGGCAAAATAGATCAGCGAACAAAAATAATAAAACCACAAATTAAAGTTTAAAAACATCAGTCATGCTGTCCACGTGTTGTTTCCGAAAGCCTATCTTAGCCGGTTTTTGGTCAGTTTAGTTCACCGATCGAGGGATCTAGAAATCAAATTTAAAACGGCTAAAAATGATCTAGGACAGTCAGGAAAGAATACATGGACAACAGTTGACATGGTATGTAAACTTTAATGGCTGTTTGTTATCATTTTTGCTCACCGATTATTTTTAGCGATAAAGCTCTATATAAATCATTATATTTAGCCACCGATTAGTCATATCATGAGCCTGAGCTTCCGTTTCTTGCGTCACCTGATCGACCTGAGTTGTGGTCAGTTGACATGGCACGAGCTGTCTCCATATGGCGATTTACTGAGACTCTATTAAAAAAAAAAACTCCTGGGCGTATAGACTCTTTCACAGTTATTTTAGGATAGGAAATAGAGTTTTGAAAAGAAATGTTAATCGAAGTCACACTGTGATGATATCAGCCATCTTATAGGGATGATTTTCAATGCGTTTTTTTCACCACTTTTTTTAACTCGTGAATGCAAAAGCAATGAACGAGTTATAGCTGTGAGGACAAATTTTCACTCATCGGGATGTAAACTTCAATTAATTAATTTTATCAAATTAATGAATTAATTTGATAAATTAACTAATTAATTGAAAATCACTCAGCAACTCCTTACTTGGTTTCGTTGTTGATTCGGTTGTTGGTTTTACGCTCGCAACGAGGTGAGGTAGGTCCGACAGAGGCCATATGGGGAGCCATAGTTTTGTTCTGGTTGTGCTGCTTGCGTCGATGAGGACGCTATAGCTACCACAGTTGGTGATGGAGTGGGCATAGGCGCTATCTCGGCGAGGACTCTGGCCTGAAGCATCTGTGAATGGAACAACAGTACCTCGACCATTAGAAAATGCCTTATTATAGGAAATTTACGCCAAATTTGAAAAGATCGCCTTATTTAAAGTCGCGTTAATCCTGTGGATAGTTTATTTTAACGTCCTTAAATTTCCACAATGTTAATTTATAACCTCATATATATTCTTTTTACCCAAAATTATGAATCCTATTACGTTTTAGGTAGTAGAAGGGTGGCCCTTTACCCGACCACATGGCGACAAGGAGGACTCGAACATGACTGGGTGTCTCCTTTTCGTTGACATTCACCCATATATTCTTACTTTGTTTCGTTGTTGATACGGTTGTTGGTTTTTACGCTCGCAGGAGGTGAGGTAGGTCCGACAGAGGCCATAGGCGGAGCCATGGTTTGTTCTGGTTGTGCTGCTTGCGTCGATGAGGACGCTATAGCTACCACAGCTGGTGATGGAGTGGGCACAGGAGCTATCTCGGTGAGACTCTGGCCCTGAAGCATCTGTGAATGGAACAACAGTACCTCGACATTAGAAAATACTTTATTATAGGAAATTTACGCAAATTTTAAAAATCGCCTTATTTAAAGTCGTGTTAATCCTGTGGATAGTTTATTTTAACGTCCTTAAATGTCCACAATGTTAATTTATACCTCATATATTCTTTTTACCCAAAATTATGAATCCTATTAAGTTTTAGGGGTTAGTAGAAGGGTGGTCCTGTACCCGAACGCATAGCGACAAGAAGACTCGAGCGTGACTGGCCATAGGTGTCTCCTTTAGTTGACATTCACCCATATATTCTTACTTGGTTTCGTTGTTGATTCGGTTGTTGGTTTTACGCTCACAGGAGGTGAGGTAGGTCCGACAGAGGTAATGAACGGAGCCATAGTTTGTTGTGGTGTGTGCTGCTTGTGTTGACGAGGACGCTATAGCTGTCATAGCTACCACAGTTGATGATGTGGTAGGCGATGGCGCTCCGCGGTGAGACTCTGGCCAGAAGCATCTGTGAATGGAACAAAAATACCTCATCATAAAAACAAAATACTTGTTAGAGGAAATGTCCGTGTATTTAAAAACTAGCTTCCATTTAAGTCGTGTTAATCTTAAGAAGCGTTAATTTTAACATCCTTAAACGTGATTCCACAATGCTACTTAATATATTTTTACCCAAAAGTATGAATCCTATTATAGCCAACGCAAACTGATGCAAGAACAGTAAAGAGAGCGTGGGCTCAAGATATTACTACTCGGTGGCAAAATATATCAGCGAACAAAAAATAATAACCACAAATTAAAGTTTAAAAACATCAGTCATGCTGTCCACGTGTTGTTTCCGAAAGCCTATCTTAGCCGGTTTTTGGTCAGTTTAGTTCACCGATCGAGGGATCTAGAAATCAAATTTAAAACGGCTAAAATGATCTAGGACAGTCAGGAAAGAATACATGGACAACAGTTGACATGGTATGTAAACTTTAATGGCTGTTTGTTATCATTTTTGCTCACCGATTATTTTAGCGATAAAGCTCTATATAAATCATTATATTTAGCTACCGATTAGTCATATCATGAGCCTGAGCTTCCGTTTCTTGCGTCACCTGATCGACCTGAGTTGTGGTCAGTTGACATGACACGAGCTGTCTCCATATGGCGATTTACTGAGACTCTATTAAAAAAAACTCCTGCGCGTATAGACCCTTCACAGTATTTTAGGATAGGAAATAGAGTTTAGAAAAGAAATGTTAATCAAAGTCACACTGTGATGATATCAGCCATCTATAGGGATGATTTTAATGCGTTTTTTTTCAGCACTTTTTTAACTCGTGAATGCAAAAGCAATGAACGAGTTATAGCTGTGAGGACAAATTTAACTCATCGGGATGTAAACTTCAATTAATTAATTGATCAAATTAATTAATTAATTTGATAAATTAATTAATTAAGTTGAAAATCACTCACAACTCCTTACTTGGTTTCGTTGTTGATTCGGTTGTTGGTTTTACGCTCGCACGAGGTGAGGTAGGTCCGACAGAGGCCATAGACGGAGCCATAGTTTGTTCTGGTTGTGCTGCTTGCGTCGATGAGGACGCTATAGCTACCACAGTTGGTGATGGAGTGGGCACAGGCGCTATCTCGGTGAGACTCTGGTCTGAAGCATCTGTGAATGGAACAACAGTACCTCGACATTAGAAAATAACTCATTATAGGAAATTTACGACAAATTTAAAAAAAATCGTCTTATTTAAAGTCGCGTTAATCCTGTGGATAGTTTATTTTAACGTCCTTAAATTTCCACAATGTTAATTTATACCTCATATATTCTTTTTACCCAAAATTATGAATCCTAGTAGGTTTTAGATAGTAGAAGGGTGGCTCTTTACCCGACCACATGGCGACACGGAGACTCGAACATCACTGGGTGTCTCCTTTAGTTGACATTCACCCATATAGTCTTACTTTGTTTCGTTGTTGATACGGTTGTTGGTTTTACGCTCGCAGGAGGTGAGGTAGGTCTGGCAGAGGCCATAGACGGAACAATAGCTATAGTTTGATATGGTTGTGCTGCTCGTGTTGACGAGGGCGCTATAGCTGTCACAGCTACCACAGTTGATGATGTAGTGGGCGATGGCGCTAGCGCGGTGAGGCTCTGGCCTGAAGTATCTGTGAATGGAACAACAATAGCTCTGCATAAAAAACATATTAGAGGAAACTAGCTTTCATTTACAGAAGCGTTAATTTTAACATCCTTAAACTTGATTCCATAATGCTAATTAATATATTTTTACCCAAAATTATTAATCCTATTATAGCCAACGCAAACTGATGCAAGAAAAGTAAAGGGAGCGTAGGCTCAATATATTACTAATCGGTGGCAAAATAGATCAGCCAACAAAAAATAATAATAAACAAAAATTAAAGTTTAAAAACATCAGATGCTGTCCATGTGTTGTTTCCGGACTGCTAGATCCTTTTTAAAAGCCATATCTTAGCCAGTTTTTGATTTTTAGTTCACCGATCGAGGGATCTCAGTAGAAATCAAACTTAAAACGACTAAAACGCTCCAGGACAGTCAGGAAAGAATACATGGACAACAGTTGACGTGGTATGTAAACTTTAAAGGCAGTTTGTCATCATTTTTTGCTCACCGATTGTTTTTAGCGATAAAGCTCTATATGAATCATTATATTTTGCCACCGAGTAGTCATATCATAAGCCTGAGCTTCCTTTTCTTGCATCATCTGAGCGACCTGAGTTGTGGTCAGTTGACATGACACGAGCTGTCTCCATATGGCGATTTACCGTGACTATTAAAAAAAAAAACTCCTGCGCGTATAGTAGACTCTTCACAGTATTTTAGGATAGGAATATAAAGTTTTGAAAATAAATGTTAATCAAAGTCACACTGTGATGATATCAGCCATCTATAGGAATGATTTTAAATGAGTTTTTTTTTAATCACCGCTTTTTAAACTCGTGAATGCAAAAGCAATGAACGAGTTATAGCTGTGAGGACAAATTTCACTCATCGGGCTGTAAGCTTCAATTAATTAATTTATCAAATTAATTAATTAATTAAGTTGATCAATTAATTAATTAAGTTGAAAATCACTCACAACTCCTTACTTGGTTTCGTTGTTGATTCGGTTGTTGGTTTTACGCTCGCAGGAGGTGAGGTAGGTCCGACAGAGGCCATAGGCGGAGCCATGGTTTGTTCTGGTTGTGCTGCTTGCGTCGATGAGGACGCTATAGCTACCACAGCTGGTGATGGAGTGGGCACAGGAGCTATCTCGGTGAGACTCTGGCCTGAAGCATCTGTGAATGGAACAACAGTACCTCGACATTAGAAAATACTTTATTATAGGAAATTTACGCAAATTTTAAAAAATCGCCTTATTTGAAGTCGCGTTAATCCTGTGGATAGTTTATTTTAACGTCCTTAAATTTCCACAATGTTAATTTATACCTCATATATATTCTTTTTACCCAAAATTATGAATCCTATTACGTTTTAGGTAGTAGAAGGGTGGCCCTTTACCCGACCACATGGCGACAAGGAGACTCGAACATGACTGGGTGTCTCCTTTCGTTGACATTCACCCATATATTCTTACTTTGTTTCGTCGTTGATAGTACGGTTGTTGGTTTTACGCTCGCAGGAGTGAGGTAGGTCTGGTAGAGGCCATAGACCGAACACTGGCTATAGTTTGTTCTGGTTGTGCTGCTTGTGTTGGTGAGGGCGCTATAGCTGTCACAGCTACCGCAGTTGATGATGTGGTGGGCGATGGCGCTAGCGCGGTGAGGCTCTGGCCTGCAGCATCTGTGAATGGAACAACATTACCTCAGCATAAAAAAAAAATATATTCCGTGCATTTTAAAAACTAGCTTTCATTTGAAGGTCGTGTTAATCGCAAGAAGCGTTAATTTTAACATGCCTAAACTTGATTCCACAATGCTAATCAATATATTTTTTACACAAAATTATGAATCGTATTATATCCAACGCAAACTGATGCAAGAAAAGTAAAGGGAAACGTAGGCTCACGGATATTACTAATCGGTGGCTAAAATAGATCAGCGAACAAAAAATAATAATAATCAAAAATTAAAGTTTAAAAACATCAGATGCTGTCCATAGTGTTGTTTCCGGACTTCTAGATCCTTTTTAAAAGCCGTACCTTAGCCGGTTTTTGATTCTTAGTTCACCGATCGAGGGATCTAGAAATCAAACTTAAAACGGCTAAAATGCTCTAGGACAGTCAGGAAAGAATACATGGACAACAGTTGACGTGGTATGTACACTTTAATGGCTGTTTGTTATACGTTTTTGCTCACCGATTATTTTTAGCGATAAAGTTCTATATAAATCCTTATATTTTACCACCGATTATTATACCATGAGCCTTAGCCTGCGTGGCAGACGTATAAAGGGGAGGGAGGAGGGGAGTTCGAGCGCGGAAGCGCGATCGCCGGGAGGGCTTAGGGAACGCCTGCAACCACGCTATTGTTTTTTTCAGTATTTTACGTCCACATTCTGGACGCAAAAATCGTGATTGGCCAGAATTAATGAAATGTCAATAAAGTAGTTAATCGGTTGTTCTGATTGGTCAGTTATATGTCATTTAAGTTTTTGAATGATTCCAGGTTGTTATCAATTTATATGCAACCGCCAACCGGACGGATAAATCGAGAGACGATCGGGAATCACTTTCTTTATTGGAAGAAAACGGCTTTAACCTTGAATTAAAAGTGGAGCAGAGGAAAGGTCACGTCACACGATCTTCCACAACTAAAGTACAGCTGTATTCGAAGCAAGACACGCACTTATAACATCATGCTGGGAAAGATAGTTATTAGAGTTCGTCGCGCCGGTCAACACTCTCGTCAGAATGTCTAGCAGTCAAGACAACATTTCGCCAATTAATAGTTTGGAGAAAATATCATGAGAAAAATCATTCCACATTTCTTCAGAAGTTTTCATTCACGGAAAGCGAAGCTAGACTTGCAATACACTGTATTCAATGCGTGACGGAAGTCGGAATGTCCTGTTGAATTTTAGGACGTGACCAACGGAACGTCTTATTATTAGAAACTTTCGCATTCACGTGAAAATTATAAAACTTTACTCGGCTACTTCCAACCCCGTCTTTCTATACATGTGTTTATTATGTTTTTAAATAAGTATTTATGTCATAGCGAAAGACAAGAATGATTTTCAAAGATATCTTGCATATTTAATCAAGTGCGCGTGAAAACTGTGAAAAACTAATTAGGGGCGGAATGGCAAAAACAATACCGTGGTTGCAGGCGTTCCCTCCAACTCCATCGCGCTTTGACGCTCCGACTCCTCGCGCTTCGCGCGCGCCGAACTCCCCTCCCTCCCCTTTCTACGCCTGCCACGCAGGCTACATGAGCCTGAGCTTC